>RJWJ010011643.1:0-43841 GCA_004363605.1 Indri indri | reverse complement strand
AACATTTTGGTTACATGACTTGCTTTTATACGGATTCAGTAAAAGTAAGAAATGTATCCACAACCCAGCACCCACAGACCCCAGGACCTCCTCTTCCTCCCCAACCCCTCAAGGCAAACAGTACCAGACAATGGATCCTGCCAGGCCCAGCCATATCCCACACTTCCCCAGGTACAGGCCAAGCCTCTATCCCACCTGTACAAGAAAAAAACTGAAAGAAAGTGGATGCCAAGTGAAATAGCATCTTCCTTAGAAGGCAAGAGCCACCCAAGGGGTGCTACCGCTCAGCCCATGAGAATCATGGGGCCCACCGATCGGGCACTGACACCAAGGCTTGGTTCCCTTGCCGGCAGAAGAAATGGCTGGCCAGATGGGCACGGACATCAGGCCTACCCAGTCACTAAGAAGGCCCTGTGGAGAAGGAAAGCCTCATGCCATGGATGCCCCACAGAGCTGTCTGTCCTTGATGGAGTGGGAAAGTTCTCTGGCACTTAAGGTTCATCCAGAAGAAGAAATGTCCAGGCCCTTGGAAAACATGGAGGGTGAGAAGAGATGTGGGGGCAAGGTGCCGGTCTAAAAGCTGCCACCCAGGCAGGAGAAAGCACGGTCAGCCGCCAAGGGGATGTTGCCTTGGAAGGCTGAGCTAGCCACAAAGGCCCCTGTGGAGGGAAAGATGCTCTCCCACCGAAGTCTCTGCTTCTACGCCATCCTACCTCAGTCAGAGAAGGTGGGCTGCAGCGTAGGGAAGGCAGGTGGCCAAAGAGTGGTAGAATCTCCTTCCTGGATTTCTATGCAGACCTGACCCTGACATCCAGAGTTCCCGGTGAGGTGGTGGTCGCTGTCGGCTTGGGCGTGGTGCTCTTCCTATGGAAACGGTGGCTCACCGCAAGTCGGCGAGGTCGTTCCCACACTTGCTGGTCTCAGCTGGCACACCCCATAACCCACGACGGAACCAGACAACGCCACCGTGAAGCGGGCACCCCACAGACAACGAATATCACCAGGCCCCGCATGCCAAGCGGAACTTCACTAAGGGACTCACCACCTCCAAAGGTGACTTCAAGTGGTCCCAGGCCTACGTGGCAGATGAGTCCCCTCCAGCCCCCGCCAACCAACGCACATACATTACACAAACACACACCCACACCCACACACACACACACGCACACACCCTCTCTATCTCTGCCTCTCAAGCCACAGGAACCCAGGCAGGTCCTCATACTGAGGGGCTCGGCGGCTGGCGAGGAAGCCGCCTTGGCTACACAGGGGCACACGGGCGTTCCCCCTTCCGCGTCACAGGCACGACGCTTTGGACTCTCGGGGCGACTCACGTACACAGCCAGAAGGCGCGCTTGAGGCCGCGAGGGGTGACCGGTCCATGGATCCCGAGCTCCTTCCTGGACGCGGCGATGGAGGCTTCCTCAGCACGCTGAGCCCTCGTCCTCATCACCTACGAAGCGCGGACGATCTCCTGGCTGGCATCCTGGAGACGGCAGGCCAGGGCCTGACACTGGCGCGGCTGGCCTGGCCCCAGCAGGGACGCTCCCTAGGCAACGGTCGCTGTCATTGTGACAGCGACAGGCGCATGCGCAGTTGTAACGCCGGCCCGCGCTCCCTGCAAAGCTGTCTGGCTGTGCCCTTGGAGCCTCTGGTGCCTTTTGTGGCGCGATCTGGCATTGGAGACATTCGGTGGCGGAGGCGGCGGCGGCAGTGGGGACCGAGGGCGAGATAGCACTGGCTGGGGTGTCTGGATGGCGAAAGGAGGCTGTGGGGGCCCATGACCCCGCCCGGGACCGGGACCGAGACAGAGGGCCACAGCCTCCCGATCCTCTTCTCAGGACCCCTTTGAGCAGAGCTCTGGGTGGGTTTCCAACTCCCAGTGGAGGGCCGGCCTCAGGGCGAGAGGGGAACATTCCCATCCCTCCTCCTGGGATCCGAGCTGGCATGAAACTTGGGGACAGGCGTGGCTGCCATGGCGGAAGGGATGAAGTCTGCTGAGTGGGGATGTGGCCTTGCGGGTACACGGGGTACCTAGGGTCCAGAGAGAAGATCCCAGGTAACAGTTCCCCGACTGAGGTGTCCCGTTCCTCCATGGGTCGTGAGCCCCCCAAGTACTGCTGCTGACTAAATCGCCCTGGGGCTGCTGCCTGTCCCAACTGTCGCGCAGGGTAGGCGGGAAGGCGGAGCCACACAAGTCCTAGGGAGAGCAAACGTGACCGGGGGTGGGGGTGGGGGTGGGGTTGTGTGTGCCTGGCTAAGACCTGACAAGCCAGCAGGGCGCTGGGACGCAGAGGGTTTTTGTGTGAGCGGGACCGGCCCCCCTCCGAGACCGACCGTGAGGAGAAGCCACTCTTTCCAGGGGCCCTGAGGGCCCCAAGAGAGTTGGCAGATAGCAGAGCCTACCTAGGACCCCATGCACAGGCCCCATCTGGACCCTGATACAGTTTTTCCAGGTCAGTTTCATTATTCTGGGCTTCACCCAAAACCCTGAACTCCAGGGAATTCTCTTCCTTGTTTTTCTCTTCATCTACCTTGTGGCTTTTCTTGGTAATATGCTTATTGTCATTGCTATAATCTATAACAACACCTTGCATACCCCCATGTATGTTTTTCTTCTGGCACTGGCTATTGTGGACATCATCTGCACAACAGGCATCATACCAGAGATGCTTGGGACCATGCTAACACCAGGAAACACCATTTCATATGGGGGCTGCATGTCCCAGCTCTTCTTCTTCACATGGTCTCTGGGGGCTGAGGTGGTTCTCTTTAACACCATGGCCTATGATCGCTACATAGCCATCTGTTTCCCTCTTCGTTACAGTGCTATTATGAACCGCTGTATGTGTGTGGCCTTGCTCAGCACTGTCATGGCTATTGCAGTAACCAATTCCTGGGTGCACACAGGTCTTATCCTGAGGTACTTTCTGTGGGCCAAATACCATTGACCACTTCTTCTGCGAGATACCCCCACTATTGGCTTTGTCCTGTAGCCCCGTAAGAATCAGTGAAGTGATGGTGTACATTGCCGATATTACTCTGGCCATAGGGGACTTAACCCTCACCTTCATCTCCTACGGGTTTATCATTGTTGCCATCCTCCATATCCGCACAGCAGAAGGCAAGCAGAAGGCCTTCTCAACATGCTCGTCTCACCTTGCAGTGGTGTCCCTTTGCTATTCCCCTGTAATCTACACATACATTCGTCCTGCTTCCAGCTACACATTTGAAAAGGACAAGGTGATAGCTGCATTCCATGCTCTTGTGACTCCCGCATTAAACCCAATTGTGTATAGCTTCCATAACAAGAAAATGAAGGCAGGGATTAGGAAAGTGTTTGCATTTCTAAAACATTAGTGGTTTCAACAGGGAACATTGCTTCTTTACTTTAGCATCACCTCCTACTATAACTTAGATTTTACTGATCTTCCGTAATTTTCTCCATCCCAAATTTTCCCTTCCCTCTAATTCCTACCCTATTCGTAGCATTCTCATTATCTCCACAACTCCATATTCTTCATGTGAAGAATGTTTATAATGCAATGTACATCACACTTTCACATAAATACAAGGGCTGTCTGGAAAGTATCCAGCCATTGTTAACATAATTTTTCATGTTACATGGCTGGATACTTTCCAGACAGCCCTCTTATATATCACAGTATATATCTCAACATCTTTCTAAAAATATATACATCATTTCTAATTTCTATATACAAATATACACATTTACCTATAAGCGTATGTGCACAGGAAACATGCATGTATCACAAAATATTTAGTGTATTTTGTGCCATGTATTTGTCGATATTTGAATGTGAGATGGAGAGAATTAGTATGTATAATGAATTTGACCTTCCATAATGGGCTGAGTTAATTCACTTAGAATAGTATGATAATGAAGTATCCACTCTGGGTTTGGGCCTTAAGTTATTTAGATTTCATTGGAGAAAAATTTTGTCCTACTGAATGAAATTATAGGGAAAATTCTGAAGTCTTCATATGTTTTGGTAAAATACCTGAGAATACCAGTTCATTCACTTTAAAACGGTGAGTAGAATTATGCCTCATGCAACAGAAGTCTGGTGTTAGGGAGTCAACAGTATATACGGCAGTTCAATGATGCCATCAAAGAAACAGGTTCTTTCAATCTTCTTGCTCTACCATTCAACATTATTTTCCCTAGGATCATGAATGGCCTCTGAATTACTAGGCACTCCATCCATGACCCACGGAGAATGAAGGCTAAAAATGGAGATGTCACAGGGAAAATGAAGCTTTGTCTATTGTTTTTTATAAGGCTCACTCACGCAGTAAATATAACCGATATCACATTGACCATAGCTACATATTACACCTTCTCAAGTTGTAAGCACTGATTGGAAGAGCAAATTTTGAAAGTAGGTGCTTGGCATCCCTGAAAGAAATTTAGAGTTAATATAGATGGGATGGGAAGGGGGTGTTCATACCATGCCAGCTACTACTACCTATCAACAAATACATTAATATCATAAATGTAGATTTGAGGTCGCAAACTAAATGGTGAAATATAATTGGATTGACAAAGTGAGAACGCCAGAATTGAGACCATCATAATACAAATGCACACATATCTTATACCAAAATGGAACAATACATTCTTTGTTGTGATTACTAAATCATGACATTTTTAATAACTTATTTCCACAATTAGGCAAACATGTTGGTAGAATTTAATCTTACACATAAATCTGAAGCACTTTTTTGTTTTAATTTAAACTGGATAATAAACCTATTTGGGGTTCTTTTTTGGGTAATTTAAAAACACATTAGAGAATTCTATTTCTAAGTGAAATTATGTATACATGAGTTTTTAGAGTTCATTTGTTTACATCATTTTTGCCAGCAAAATTACAATCACATAATGATAGATATATTTTTAAACATCTAGCCTTAATTTTCCCTATATCACTAGTTTCTTTCAAAAAGAAGTTAACTTTAACACTTATGTTTTTAAAAATTCAGCCATTATGGAAAACGGTATGGAGATTCCTCAGCAAACTAAAAATAGAACTATCATATGATCCAGCAATCCCACTCCTGGGTATATATGCAAAGGAATTGAAATCAGTATGTCAAAGAGAGATCTGCATGCCTTTTCATTGCAGCATTATTCGCAATAGCTACGATATGACCGCAACCTAGGTGTCCCTCACCAGATAAATTGATAGAGAAAACGTGGTAAATATACAGAATGGGATGCCATTCGGCCTTAAAAAGAGGCAAAATCCTGTCATTTGTGGCAACATGGATGAGCCTGTAGGGTATTATGCTAAGTGAAATAAGCTGGCAGAGAAAAACAAGACTGCATGATCTCACTCATATGTGGAATCTAAAAGAGTTGAACTCATAGAATTAGAGTAGAATAACGGGGAAGGGGAATTGATGGGGAAAGAGAAGACACCGATCAAAGTGGGGAAAGTTTAAGTTAGACAAGAGAAATACGATGTAATGATGTATTGCACAGAATAGTGACTAAAATAATGATATCTTGTATATTTCAAAATTGCCGTGAGTAGATTTTAAATGTTTTCACCACAAAAAAGTATATGAGGTGACAGATTTGTTAATTAGCTTGATTTAATCATTGCACATTGCAAACATATCAAAATGTCACATATATCTCATAAATACAATTATTATTTGTCAATTAAAATAAAATTTTAAAAAAGAAACAATTTTGAACTAGGTAGCATGCAAATATTATGAAACAGTTCATCAAATTTTAGAATTTTTATTAAGAAAAAATGTCTTATATTGGAACTATTCCAAATGATTTTCAAACAAGGTAATTTGACTGTATCCTTCATGTACAATAACCTAAATACAAAGAACTTCAAAATTTTTTAAAACTGTTCTCCTAACAGTCCATATGCAATTCTGAGGTAAAATATATAAAATCTTCTACACAAAACAACCATCTTCTTTAACAACAAAAATGAAAGATTAAAAAATATAAGAACTCATGATACATTTTACTTTTAAAATGTGCATATGCCCTAGCTCTGTCCACTAAAAATAGTTAATCAAAATAATGATTAATCTAATAGCATCAAACACTTCCAGTGTGAGATTGTGGTATCTAAAAACCATTTCCTGTAAAAATAATCACAGCTCCTTGGAGAAATGGTAGGCCAGAGGTTAGGGGTAGAATTTACATAAGGCAAGCTGGGACTTCGTGGTCACATCAGAATGCATGAATGCTGTAAACTAGGGTCATGACAAATGAACTGAGGCATCAACTTACGTTCCACTGGCAAATATTGGGCATTTGTCTATCAGTATGGATAACAATGGGAGTTAATTTAACACATCAGATATGTTTAAATTCAGAAGTTCCAAATAATCCTAAAATATTTGGTGAAACTAGGAGAATGTTAGGGGATCAACTCACTAGAAGAGGTTAAAAAAATAAAATAAAAATAATATATCCTGTATTTCCTATGTAATAGTTACATGAGGATATCAGGGTTGCCAAATAGTCGGGGTGTGTGCATGGGTGGGGGGGGTTGCTAGTCATCAAGAAAGATTTCAGCTAATAGATGAAGAAGGCTGATAGAATTAAAATATCACTTTGGAAAATCTAATGACATCATCAATTTTGGCACTGATCATCAATGGCTCTGATAATACTAGAAGGGAGGTGATCACTGATATTGGTCATATTGCCAAAAAAAAAAATCATCAAATCTTTATATCTAGCAATTAGTTACGGAAACAGTAGAATTTAGAGACATCACAGGAATGCATCCAGCAATACCCAGATGATGGAAAAGTCTGAAGTACAAACAAGCCAGTTTATTCAAAAACAGAATTGTGAGGAATATAAATAAATAAATGTAAACTTACAGAACAAAATTTAGGAGGCTTAATAATCAATTGCAAAGTATAGGCTTTATTTGTATCCCAATACAGGCAACCACAATGTGTAAGAACTAGTAAGTCAATTACAAAACTAAGAACTCCAATTGGATATATGACAATAATATTTGGGGAGTATTAATTTTTAAGTGAGATAATGCCTTTTTGCATTATGTACAAAAAAAGAGTTTTTGTATTTCAGATGTACATTGTGAAATATTTACACATTAAATAATATGAATTATGCAAAGGAACAGGCAAAGGCATTATAAAATAAGATTTCCTATACATTGTTGACTTTTGAAACTAGTAAACTAGGCAATTTGATAACATAGATTACAAAATGTCATTCTCTAAAATTTTTTTAGAAAATTTCCACAATATAAAGATAAAAAAGAAACATGACTTCCATCCTTGTTTGACAATTGTTATGACTATATTTTAAATACATTTCTCTCTGTAAAACTCAAATATTTGCTGCATAGTTTGGCTTTTGATGTAGGATATTAACTCTACCACATGAATTTAAAAAAAAGAATAATCCAGACAAAAGAACCATTCAATTAGCAGTGAACATCTACATATTTCTTCCGATATAAGATTTTTGTTTTACTAGAGAAATCACTTACTGTTGGGAGTATATCTTCACCAATATATTTTTGCTTGCTTGACTCGTAGAAATGATGTTTGGATATTTATTTATTGAAATAGATTTGTACAAATGTTAGATAATTTCATGGATCTTCTACAATACTGATTTATTTTAAAATTTGTTTCCAAACCTTTATTGCTTTCTCAAACCTTATTGCTTTCTCTGTTTCTTCAGAAACATTTTCTGACATAGGAATACAGTTTAGCTTCTCATCACATTATTTTTCCTCATCTCTATCACCATGTTTATAGCAACATAAGAAAAATAAGCATTTCTTCAACGGTATTTTGCTTTCTCTCTTTCACTTTCAAGTAAGAAGCCTCAAAGGAAGCGTTCAAATATGAATCATTCTACCTACATGTTTTTTTAATTGCAACATTCTTTTTTTTAAGACATATAAGTGAACTTTATTTTACCCTTTAGAAAGACAAAGAGAATGGGGGACAGGTGGGGAAGCGAGCAGAGAGACGGCCAGCCTGGCATCACAAAGAAACAGAAGGGAGATGCCAGCAATTTAACTGCAAGATTCTGTAAAGTGTGACCTAATGTGATACATTTTGCCATGCGTTTCTTTGTTCCAAATGCTTAATTTCAATACATCGCCTCCTAATGGTAATAGTTTTTATACTATTACTAGCCAATATTGTGATGCAAATACACAACTAATGTGAAGTTCAAGCAGAGTAAATCCATATTTCAGTTACTCTTCTTAATAATTTTAATTTTTTTCTTCCGAACATTTGAAAGAATTGACTAGGATGTTACTGTTTTCTTTTTACCTCAGAGTCTGGCTACTATAATGCAGATATTGATGCCAGTTTTTGGTTCATTCATTTTCTTGCCATTTCTTTTATAATTAGAAATAAATGTATTTATCTTTGTATGGGTTACAAAGGATGTCCCCAAAAGGGAGGGGGCCATGATAAGACATTCTTCCTCCTGGCAGGAAATTTAATTTTAGGGTATTCCTTTGGCCACGAGGGGGTCCATTCAGTCAGCCAGTGTGGGGGGTGAGGGGTGGGGGTGAACCTGAAAATTTTATTTTAGTTCACAATTGTATTTTACAGTTGAAAGGAAAATTATGACATTAGTTGGCATAAAAAACTATACATTGTAATCAAAAAGAGTATTAATAAAAAAGATGGAATACTTAAAAGTATTAAAGAAAACAGCAGAAAATCAATAAGTGGAAAGCAGAGAAACGAAAAACAGAACAGGCAGAAAATATATAAAAAGCAGACAAATTATGACATATCAATGATTATTTTAAAAGTAAATGATGCAATAAAATACACAAATTAAAAGACATAGATTGGACAGTAGACAAAAACACATGGCTGAACTAGGTACTATGAGAAACTCACATAAAACAAAACAAAACAGGTAGGTTGAAAGTGAAAGTATGGAAAAGACATAGCACGATAACTTTCATCAGTTAAAAAGTAGGAGTGACTATATTAATAAAAGATAACAAACACAGTTGGGTGATCAATGAACAGGCTTTACTCCCCAGCTGCTTCACCAGATGGCCATATCTAGGTATTTTGTACCTTTTAAATAGGTTACAAATAACAGAATAAAAATATTTTCATTTATATCTTATTAATTTGATAATATCATAAAATTGTCCCCTTTTAGTTTTCAACAGAGATAATATTTCTTTATTATGTAATAAGTTATGCTGACCACTTTAGTTTTTTTTGCAGCTTTAGGATAAAATTGAAAAAAATATACACACACACACAGTATACAATATGAGGTTTTTATACAGGTATATACTGTGAACGTATTAAATCAAACTAACATACCTATCACTACACATACTTAAATCATTTTTTTGTGATGAGTACATTTAAGATCTACTCTCTTAGCAATTTACAAATGCACAATAAGCAATTAAGGGGAAAAAAGAAAAATCCATAGCTAGATTAGATACAGGATATGAACCATATATATACACATGATATAAGTAGATACAAGCAGGGATATAGGTGTGAATACAGATGGCAATAAGTCCAAGTTTACTTAAGACAGGTCCAGTTTATACTTCTTATGCTAGTGTAATTAATAACAGCTTTCTGTTTACTCTCAAAAAGTCTACTTTGGATGATAAATTTTAAGTTCCTACTGGGCAGAGACACATATATACATATAAATGTAAATGGACATAACTAAAGTTATGTGTTATGTGTGTATGTCTGTAAATTTCTATGCATATGTAGGCATGTATTCCATATATTGATAGGAAATTATTTTTTCTATTAATTTTTTCCAATTCAAAGTGGAAGACTGGGTCATTCTGATTTAATATTGTTTCCGTAAACATGTTCTATGACACAAAACTTTCTGAGCACTCCTTTGAACTCCATGTTTCTCAGGAGGTAAATGGTGGGGTTTAACATCAGGGTATACACTCCATATAGCAAAGAGATGAGGCTGTCGGGCAGGGGAGTGCCGACTGGAGGAGGGGCGCATGTAGGTAAATATGGCTGTGCTCTAGCACAGACAGACCACAGCACGTACGGAGAAGGGCTTTGGCGCCTTCCTTCTAGAGCCTGTACCTTCAGGATGATGGAGATGATGCACATGTAAGAGATAAAGGTGGTCAGGCAAGTGCTGATCCCCAAGGTACTTCCTAATACTAAGGCAAGCATCTCTGCCACACAGGTAGATGAGCACGACAGGGCTATCACCGGTGGGATGTGTCAGTAGTACTGGTTAGCTTGATTAGGCTCGCAGGAAGACAGGCAGAAGGCGAACAGTATGTGGAGGAGGGAATTGAGAAACCCAGCTGCCAGGTCCCAGAAACCAGACAGACAGAGCAAATCTTGGTCATGACCAGGTGTAATGAAGGAGGAAGTAAATGGCCACATACCAATCACAGGCCACAACCGTGAGAGAGAAGACTTCATTCCCAGCCAGGGCCACCCGGAAATACAGTTGCAAAGCACAGGAAGTAAATGGCCACATGACAATCACAGGCCACAACCGTGAGAGAGAAGACTTCATTCCCAGCCAGGGCCACCTGGAAATACAGTTGCAAAGCACACGCAACTAAAGAAATGCTGTGCTCCTCAATTAAGAGATTCTCGGGCATCTTGGGGACCTGATGGGCAGAATATTTTGAAGAGGGATAAATTTGCCAAAAGGTAATACATGGGAAGCATGCAATTTAATCTCAGTCCCAATGGCCAACAGAATGGCTCCGTTTCCCACCAAGTGGTTTTGATAGGTGATGGCAAAGAGCACATCTGACTTCAGAGAGGTCAGAGAGCCCCATGAGTATAAGCTGAATCTCTGTGTTAAAACTGTGAACAAGGAACTTTCTAGAAGGAATGAAACCAACAAATATAGTTTATGGTAGAAAACCAAGAGGCCTAGTGATAAGAAGTTCTTGGAAAATAATTGGTGTGTGGTTGATAATGAATTATTTTAGCTCTATTTTAATGAGAGGTTTCAATTATTATGACTATTGCTAAAAACATCTGTATCCATGATATTTCTTGAAATATTCATCCTCAGTTCCTTAGCAAGGGGAAGCTCTCTAAGTAACTACAGAGATGTTCAAAAATTCATCTTCTCAGCAAAACTCTTTCATTGTTGACCGTTAGCAGTTAGTGTTTAGAATTTCATAGTTCACTGAAAGGTAAAGGTGCATTTCTCACAGTTGCTTGGGTATTTACTTTATTCTGCTTGTATTATCTCAATGTGTACAGTTTTATGCACGATCTCAGTACTAAATACCCTGATGGTAAAAGCTGTGTGTTATTACTTCATACATAAATTATATATACTTCATATATAAATTATAGTAAAATTAAGAATTAGAAGGCACATAGGAAAAGTTGGATATCGTTATTCAGCCAACAAAATATGTTTAATGAGTGAATTAAAAAAGTTGAAACAAAAACCATCTTCCATGTCATTTCTCAAGTTCTCAAATGTTCAAGGTTCTGCAGAGCTATTCATTTTTAGTCTGTCTACATCTTTACATATATATATATATAAAATATATATTGATATGTTATATCTTGAAAATGTTATAGTAAATATGAGAAATTAAATAAGGTACTTTTTACTATAAGAAAAATTAAAATAAGACAAAAATAATAGGATATTTTCTTGAGGCAGTATTTAGCTCTGTATGTTCTATATTAAATACCCATTTTCCCCTATATCCAAACTTTTAAATTCGATTCATTTTTTTAAAGCCAGGATTATTAGAAATAATTCAATAACATCCTGATAAAAATGTATAACCTGTTTTTTCTTCAGGTTACATAGAACCTGAAGAACCATATACATGAAACTATAACTTCAAAACCTTTCAAATTAAAATATTGGAAAAAATCAAATATGAACATTAAAAATGACTTGGGGAAAATCTGTCTCACACTCCATTCTGTGCCTACATCCTTAGTCAACCTTCATATTATCGTGAAAAGAACATCAATTCTTGATTCTATAACATGTTCTTTTGAAACATTCTCTCCCTATTTAATCGTAATAATCTGGTCATATGGGTTTATACGTTTATTTTTGCTTCTCCTTATTTTTTATTTCTTTTGATAATTTGGAGGATTTATAATCTTTTTAGGACTTTACATGGTTTCTTTAGTACTTTATGAAGTAGATTTTAACTTTGATTGCTTTATATATTACCTTTACTCCTTAGGACTTTGGAACAAAGAGATGAATATGCTTGTTAGAAAATATAAGGACATTTCCTCCCATATTATTTCAAATCCTTTTCTTCTCTCTTCTGTTAGGATTTGGTTGAATATTGTATTAGTTAGGGATATTGTATTAGTTAGGGATCATGATACCCTTGAATCAAAGAACACCTCTCAAAAATATTGTTTATGCAAAATTAGAGGCTTTATTCTTCCACATTAAAGAAATGCAGAGGTCAAAAGCCAGCTACAAACATCACCAGGCACCCAGACTCCCTTCCATTTCTCTTTAGTATCCTGAGCACTCGCTCTGATCCCAGGAATCAAAATTAACATCGTAACTTCAACTATCCATGCACTCCATCCACTGCCACTCCAACCAGGGTCCAGACACTGTGGAAAGAAGGAAACGGGTGTGAGCTTAGTGGAGCCCCTTTGAAGAATCTTTCCTGAAAGTAGTTCCAAAAAATTCTGGATATGCCTCCTCCTCCTCCTTTTTAGGCTATGGATGGGAGTGGTGAGATAGAGATCCCCATTCTAACTTCACCAACAAACATGAATTTCAAGCTAATGTTTAAAATTTCCAGCCTCTCTTTTAGCTACACGAAGTGATATGATATTAGCACATATAATGTGTGTATGTTCTAAATCACAACCATGAAAAAGGAAAATGATTGATATTCACATTTCTTTTTCTATTATCGAGATGGCAACCAGATTTGCACTTTTGCTGTACCATAAACCATAGTTCAAGGGCAACAATCCAAAGAATGTCAGGGCAATGGGACAGGAAAGACCTATATTTCTAGCAAAAAAGAAAAATCCTTAGTCAACTGCGGAGCCATTGAGCCTATACGTAGAGCAAAATACAACATTTCTTTCATAGGCCATTGTTGTTAAATGAGTCTCCATTAAAGCCGTTGTGTTTATTCTTAATAGTTATTAAATCTAGATTTTCAAAAAAATTACTTTCATACTTATACAACTTAAAATTTAATGCGCAGCAGTAGTCACTTAATTTTGATTTGTCCATACCTCTCCTGGCAGACGGATCAGTGCCTCTGGGTTTCCCTTCCCGAGAAGGGACCATTAGAATTACAGTTCCTGGTTCAGTGTTATAATTATTTTCGTAATGAAAATTACTATGGAATTTTCAATTCTTAGGAGTACATCATTACAGAACATTAAATTTGCAACATTCTTTTGTTTTATTTTATATTTTAAATTAATATTACGGTAAAATTCGTTGGGGAATTACAGTTCTATGAATTTTAACACTTGTATAGATTCTTCCTGTAGCCACCACTACAATCATAATACTTAACAGTTCCCCCAACACACTCTGGTTTTCCTTTGTAATCAGAGCTGGACTCAACCCTCAAACCCTGACAACTGCTTACCTGTTCTCAATCACTACAATTTTGCCATTTGAGAATACTATCTAAGTATAATCACACAATATGTATCCTTGCAAGTTGGGCTTCTTTCACTCAACGTAATTCCTTTAAGATAGGTCCAAGTTGTGGTAAATATCTATACTTGATTTCTATCTGCTGTTAAGTAGTATTCAATTTTATGGATGCACCAAATGTTATTTACCTACTCCCCATTAAAGGACATATGGGTTGTTCTTTGATTTTCATGATCATGAATAAAGTAGCTATAAACATTCATATACAAGTTTTTCTGTGGACATAAGGGTCATAAGATGAGTTTACGTTTACCTGCATAATAAACTCATGAAATTTTCCAGAGAGGAGGTACATTTCACATTCCCCCCAGAAATGTGTGAGAGTTCCAGTTGCTGCACATCCTCACCATCATTTGGCATTGTCAGTATATTTTATTTTATCCATGGTATCTCATATTAAATTCACATTTCCATAATGGTTATGGATGATAAACGTCTTTCTTGTGCTTATTTACCATCCTTTCAGCATCTTGTTAAAGTGTCTGTCCACTTTTTAAATTGTGTTATCGTCTTCCTCTTGATTTTGAATGTTTTTTATGTAATTTGCATGTAAGTTCTTTGTCAGAATGTGATTCTAAAATATTTTCTTCCAGTCTGCATCTTGTTTTTTCATTGTTTTATAATTGTCTTACACAAATAATTTGATCTTTAAAATTTTTATAAAGTCCAATTTGTTGATTTTTTTTCCTTTTGGGATTGTGCTTTTGGTAACAGGTTTAACAGAAGAGAGCAGGGCAGGGGTAAAAACCTACCTAATGGGTACAATGAACACTCTGTGGGTGATGGGCACACCTATAGCCAGGAATGGAACATTACAAAAGTTATCCATGTAACCTAAAACATTGATGCCACCTTAATATTTTGGAAAAAGAAAAAAAAATTAAAGAAATCAATCTGACAGCAATATCAAGAGTCTTTAAAATGTTCATAAAATTCCATTATATTCAGTAAAGAAAAGAATTCTGCCTAATTTCAGATTATGATTTTCTTACATGTTTTCATCTAAAAGTATTACAATTTTATGATTTATATTTACATTTAAAGTTAATTTTTGTATGCAGTGTATGGTTTATTTAGGTCAAGGTTCATTTTTGCATATGGATGTCTAAATGTTCCAACACCACTTGTTCAAAATATCATTCTTTCTCCATTGAATTGGCTATGTTTGTCTGTCAAACTCATGGGGCCACACAGCCTATATCTGCACTGTTTATATTTGCCCATTGATCTACCTCTTCACCAATACCATGAAGTCTTGATTGTTGTACTGTATAATAAATCTTAAAATAGATAAAGTGATTCATTCAAATGTTTTTAATTATTTGGTATATTATAGTCTCACTGTCCTGTTCATATAAGTTGTACAACTAGTGTGTCTACATATACAAAAATGTAGCAGTGTTTTGACTAGAATTTTGCTTAATATATACGTCAATAATATTTGATGTGTTTAGTACGGTGTTTCTTGTAGTCCATAAACATAAGTCATTTCACTTAGTAATTTGATACCTTTCATCGACAGTTTATAATTTACAACATACATATTCTGTATTTATTATATTTAGAATTTACCTAAGTATTTCTTTTTTGTTATTATTAACTATATTGCTCTTCTTTTTTTATTTTGGCTTTCAAATATATTTAGAAAAAAAATATATATATATATATGTATGTATCTCCCGTGTTCTGTGACCTTGATAATCTTGCTTATTAATTCCAGAAACCTTTCTTTCTTATGTAGATCCCTAGGATTTTCTAAATAAAAAATCACGCCTATTGCAAATAGGGGAATTTTAAGTTCTTTCCTTATCCATCACCACAGATAGTTACCACTTTTTTGTGTGCGTGGCGAGAACACTTACTATCGACTCTGTTAGGTAATCTGAAGTACAGAGTAAAGTATTGTTAAGTATATTCACATTCTCGTAAATTAGATCTCTATGACTTATTTATCTTGCATAACTGAAACTTCATACAACTTGACCAATGTCTCCCCATTCCCTATCTCCCCATTCCCTATTCCTGATAACCGACATTCTATTCTCTGCCCTTGTTGAGTTCAACTGTGTTAGATACCCCACATTAGTGAGCTCACATAGTGTTTCTCTTCCTGTGTCTGGCTTATTTCATTTAACATAATGTCCTCTGGATTAATCCACCTTTTTTAAAATAATAGGTTAGATTTCCTTCTTTTTTTTTAAAGGCCAAATAACATTCCATTGTGTGTGTGTGTGTGTGTGTGTGTGTGGTCACATTTTCTCAATCGACTCATCAGCCAAAGGACACTTGTCTCCAGATCTTTGTTACTGTGAATGATGTTGACATTAACATGGGAGTGCAGATACCACTTTGAGATGCTCGTTTCCTTTAAATATATACTCAGAAGTGGGATTGCTGGTTCACAAGGGAGTTCTATATTATTTTTTTCAGGAACCACCCCACCACACTGTATTTCATGATGGTTGTACTAATTTACATTCTCACCAATGGTGTACAAGGGTTCCCTTTGCTCCACATAATCACAAACACTTGTTATCTTTCCTCTTTCCAATAACAGCCTTTTTTAACAGGTGTGAGGTGATATATCTCACTGCGGTTTTGATTTGCATTACCCTGATGATCAGTAATGTTGAGCACCCTCCCATATACTTGTTGGCCATTTGTTTGTTTAAGGAGAAATGTCTATTTAGGCCCTTTGTCCATTTTTTAAATAGGTTATTTTTTTTTCTATCTAGTGTTTATTTCTTATGTATTTTAGATATTAACTTATTATCAGATGTATGGTTTGCAAATATTTTTCCCATTTGTAGGCTGTCCCTTCACTCTGTTGATCATTTCCTTTGCTGTGCAGAAGCTTTTTAGTTTCATAAAATCTCATTTGAATATTTATATTTTTTTCTTTTTTAATTTTTTTCCTTTTGAATTTCTTTCCCAGAAATTTTTTTTTCTCCCCCTCCCCCAAAGAAATATTGGGGTTTTTTTTGAGACAGTCTCTCACTTTGTGCCCTGGCATGAGGAAGGCAGTGGCATCATCATAGCTCACTGAAACCTCAAACTCCTGGGCTGAGGTGATCCTATGCCTCAGCCTCCTGAGTAGCTGGGACTACAGGCATGTGCTGCCTCAACCAGCTAATTTTTCTTTCTTTTTTTTTTTTTTTGGTAGAGATGGGCTCTTGCTATGTTGCTCAGGCCAGTCTCGAACTCCTGATCTCAAGTGATCCTCCTGCTTGGGTCTCCCAAAGTGCTAGGGTTAGAAGTGTGAGCCACCATGACCAGACTATTTTTTTTTTTTTTGCTTGTGGTTTTGGGGTCATATCCAAAAAAATCATTGCCCAGACTTACAGGGATTTTCCCCTCTGCATCGTTCTAGTAGTGCTAAAGTTTCAGATCTTATACGTAAGTCTTTATTTTGAATTGGTTTTGTACCTAGGGTGAGTTCAGTTTCACTCTTCTGAATGTGGTTATCTGTTTCCCTTGCACCATTTATTGAAAGACAATCTTTTCCCCAGTATGTGTTCTTGGCAACTTTGTCAAAGATTAGTTGACTGTAGATGCATGGATTTATATCTGGGCTCTCTAATCTGATCCACTGTTATATCTGTCTGTTTTATCTCAATACCATACTGTTTTGGTTGTTATAGTCTTGTAGTACATGTTGAGACCAGGTAGTGTGATGTCTTCAGGTTTGTTCTTTTTGTACAAAATTGCTTTCGCTATTCAGGGACTTTTATGCTTCCATACAAATTTCTTTTTAATTTCAGCATATTATGGGGGTACAAATGTTTAGATTACATATATTGCCTTTGCACTGCCCTAGTCAGAGTTTCAAGCATGTCCATCCCAGATTGTGCGCACCACGCCCATCCCACTAGGTGTGAATATACCCATCCCCTCCTCCCTCCCACCTGCCCAACACCCGATGAATGTTACTACTTTTTGTGCACATAAATGTTGATCAGTTAATACCAATTTGATGGTGAATACATGTGGTGCTTGGTTTTCCATTCTTGTGATATGTCACTTACTAGAATGGGCTCCAGCTCCATCCAGGATAATACAGGAGATGCTAGATCACCACTGTTTTTTGTGGCTGAGTAGTACTCCATGGTACACATATTCTACATTTTATTAATCCACTCATGTACTGATGGGTACTTGGGTTGTTTCCACATCTTTGCAATTGTGAATTGTGCTGCTATAAACATTTGAGTACACGTGCCTTTTTAATAGACTGTCTTTTTTTCCTTTGGGTAGATGCCCAGTAATGGGATTGCCAGATCAAATGGCAGTTCTACTTGTAGTTCTTTGAGGTATCTCCATATTACTTCCACAGAGGTTGTACTAGTTTGCAGTCCCAGTAGCAATGTATGAGTGTTCCTATCTCGCCATATTCATGCCAACATTTGCTGTTTGGGGACTTTTTAATAAAAGCCATTCTCATTGGAGTTAATTGATATCTCATTGTGATTTTGATTTGCATTTCCCTGATGATTAGGATGTCTTGAGCATTTTTTCATGTTTGTTGGCCATTAGTCTGTCTTCTTTTGAAAAGTTTCTTTTCATGTCCTTTCCCCACTTTTTAATGGGGTTGTTTGATTTTTTACTTGATTTTCCTTAATTCTATTTAGATTCTAGTTGTCAGCCCTTTATTGGATGTGTAGCATGGGAATATTTTCTCCCATTCTGTAGGTTATCTATTTGTTCTCATGACAGTATCCCTGGCTATGCAGAATCTTTTTTACCCATTAACTACCATGAGAGTTTTATTTAACTCACTCTAGTTTTGACACTGGGGCGAAGTGAAGCATATATAAAATCTTACTTACTGACATTCTTATTGTACAACTAATATTGACAATTTAATTCTAAAAACAAGGATTAAAGGAGTTGAAGTCAATTTGTTTCATTTTTCTATTTATGTTTACCTTTAAATTACACTGACAGTTTTTATTCTATTTTCATAAAAAACACTGTGGCACCAAGGAAATGTTTCTGATTTTTTTTGTATGGCAGTCAATGTGTTAACTTGATCAGGTCCCACTTATTTATTTTTGTCGTTGCTGTGATTGTCTTTGGTGTCGTCTTCATAACGTCTTTGCCTAGGCCAATGTCTGTAAGGGTTTTCTAACATATTCTTCTGGTATTCTTATAGTTTCATGCTTTAGGTTTTAAGTCGGTTATCCATTATGAGTGGATTTTTGTGAGGGTGAGAGGTGTGGATCCTGTTTCAGACTTCTACATATGGCTATCTAATTTTTCCAGCACCATTTACTGAATGAGGATTCTTTTCCATAGTGCATGTTTCTGTCGGCTTTGTCAAAGATTAGATGGCAATATGAGGATGGTTTTACACTAGGTTCTCAGTTCTGTTCCATTGGTCTATGTCACTGGTATTGTGCCAATATCATGTTGTTTTGGTTACTATAGCCTTGTAGTATAGGTTGCAATCTGGTAAATTAATGCTTTCCAATTTGTTCTTTTTGCTTAAGATTGCTTTTGCTATACATGGTCTTCTCTGGTTCCATATAAAGTGCAGAATTATTTTCCCTGGATTTGTGAAAAATGATGTTGTCAGTATCAAAGAGGTTGCATTGAACATGTAGATCACTTTGAGTAGTATACACATTTTAACAATGTTGATTCTGCCAATCCATGAGGATGGCATGGTTTTCTACCTATTTATGTCCTTTGCTATTTCCTTCCTCAGTGTTTCATAGTTCTCCCTATAGAGGTCGTTTACCTCCTTAGTTAAATATATTCCTAGGTATTTTATTTTCTTTGTTACTATTGTGAAGGGTATTGAGTCTTTGATTTGGTTCTCAGTTTGACTGTTGTTGGTGTATATAAATGCTACTGATTTGTGTACATTGATTTTGTAACCTGAGACTTTGCTGAATTTGTTTATCACTTCCAGTAGTCTCGTGGCAGAATCTTTGGCATTTTCTAGATATAAGACCATATCATCAGGAAAGACCAATAGTTTGACCTCTTCTGCCCCCATTTGGATGCCCTTGATTTCCTTCTCTTGTCTGATTGCTCTGGCTAAGACTTCCAGCACTAAGCTGAATAGAAGTAGAATAGAGGGCAACTTCATCTGGTTTCAGTACTAAGCAGGAATGCTTTAAATTTTTCCCCATTCTCTATGATATTGACAGGGGTTTTGTCATATATGCCTTTTATAATTTTGAGGTACGTCCCATATATGCCTGTTTTGTGAAGCGGTCTTATCATAAAAGAGTGCTAAATGTTGTTAAATGCTTTTTCTGCATCTATTGAGAGGATAGTGTTTGTTTTTATCTCTATTTATATGGTGAATAATAATTATAGATTTGCATATATCAAACCATCCCCGAGTCTCTAGGATGAAGCCCACTTGGTTATGACAGACTATTTTTTTGATAAGCACCTGAATTCAGTTTTCTAGGCTTCTGTTGAGAATTTTTGCATCTGTATTTATAAGGGATATTCTTCTGTGATTTCCTTTTTTTGTTGAGTCTATTCCTGGTGTTGGTATCAGGTTGATGTTGGCTTCATAAAACATTTTGGGGAGGATTCCTTCCTTCTCAACATTGTGGAATAATTTCTGTAGGATAGGCACCAGTTCTTCTTTGCACGTCTTTTAAAATTCAGGTGTGAAACCATCTGGTCTGGGCATTTTTTTTAGGAAAGTTTTTTATTGCTGCTTTAATTTCAGTACTTGACATTGGTCTATTCAAGAATTCTATTTCTTCATGATTGAGCCTAGGGAGGCTGTGCGTTTCTAAGAATTTGTCCATTTCCTCCACATTTTCCAGTTTATGTCCATGCAGATTTTTATAGTATCCATAGATATTTTTATTTCCATGGTATCATTTATAATTGCTCCTTTTCATTCCTGATTGAGCTTATTAGAGTCCTTTCTTTTCTGCTTCTGGTTAATCTAGCAAGAGGTGTGCCCATTTTGTTTATTTTTTCAAAGAACCAACTTTTTGTTTTATTTATCTTCCATAAAGTTTTTTTTTGTTGTTGTTGTTGTTAGGAATTTCACTTAGTTCTGGTCTGATCCTAGTTATTTCTTTTCTTCTGCTGGGTTTTGGATTGGATTGCTCATTCTTTTCCAGTTCTTTGAGACAATTCATTAATTGTTGATTTGTGATCTTTCTGTCTTTTGGATATAGGCATTTATGGATATAAATTTTCCTCTCAGTATTGCTTTAGCTATGTCCCACAGATTTTGTTAACTTGTGTTTCCTTTATCATTTAGCTCAAAGAATCTTTTTATTTACATCTTAAGTTCCTCCTTAACCCAATAATTGTTCATCAAAAGGTTGTTTAATTTCCGTGACTTTGTGTAGAGATGAATGTTTCTGTTGGAGCTGAATTCTAATTTTATTCCACTGTGGTCTGAGAAGATGCATGGTATAATTTCTACTTTTTAAAAATGTGTTGAGAAATTTTTTGAGGCTTAGGATATGGTCAATCTTAGAGAATGTCTCATGAGCTGATGAGAAAAACGTATATTCAGTGGCTTCTGGGTAGAACATTCTGTAAATGTCAGTCAGGCCCATTTGTTCTAGAGTCCTGTTTAAGTCCATTGTTTCTTTGTTTATTTTCTGTTTGGAGGATCTGTCCTGTTCCATGAGAGGGGTGTTGAAGTCCCCGGATATTACAGTGCTGCTGTTTATCATTTTGTTTAGATGAAGTACAATTTGCTTTATGAATCTGGGTGCACCTGAGTTAGGTCCATAAATATTTAAAATTTTATGTCTTCTTGTTTAATTGTAGCCTTTATCATTATATAGTGACCATCTTTGTCTTTCATTACTTTTGCTGATTTGAAGACTAGTTATCTGTAATCAGAACTGCTATGCCAGCTTCCTTTTGGTTTTTATTTGCATGGAATTTTGTTTTCCATCCCTTCACTGTGAGTCTGAATCCATCCTTTTCAGTTAGATGTGTTTCCTGAAGACAGCAGATACTTGGCTTGTCTGTATTTATCCATTTCGCCAGTCTATGTCTCTTTAGTGGGCAGTTCAAGCCATTCACATTTATTGAAAGAATTGATAAGTGGGGCAGAATTTCTTTTCATTCTGTTGCGTTGAACTTTGTTGCTTTGTTTTCTTTCTTGAGCCATTGTGGTATCTGGCCTTTGACCTTTAGCTTTTGGATAATTTTACACTGGTGAGTGTCTATTCTGCTGATCCTTGCATAACACCATTTTGAGTACTTCCTGGAGGGCAAGTCTTTTCTTGATGAATTCCCTCAGTCTTTGCTTGGCTGAGAAGGTATTTATTTCTCCTTTTTATAAGAAACTTCATTTGCCAAGGTACAAAACTCATAGGCTGGGCATTATTCTGTTTGAGAAGAGAATGGGTCCGCAGTCCCCTCTGGCTTGTAGGTATCAGTTAAGAAGTCTGAAGTTATCCTGAATGGGCTTTTCTTTGTAAGTTACCTGCTGCTTTTGCCTTATGCCTCTTTCATGTTTATTTTGGCCAGGCTGATGAATACATGTCATGGCGTCTTCCTGTTTACAACATATCTCCCAGGAGTCATTTGAGCTTCTTGTACCTAGATATTTAGATTTCTAGCAAGGCCAGGGAAATTTTCCTCCATTATTCCCTCAAATAGACTATCCAACCCTTGTGTATTTTCTTCTTCACCTTCAGGGAAGCCTATGATTCTTACGTTAGGACTCTTCACATAATACAACATTTCTTGTAGCCTTTGCTCTTTCCTCTTATTTCTCTACTTTATCTCTGTGACTGACTTGTTTAAAATTGAAAGGTGTTATCTTCAATCCCTGAGATTCTTCTTCTGCTTGATCTAGCCTTTTCCACAGGCTTTCCACTGTGTTTTTTTAATTCTTTCAATAAATTTTTCATTTCCAGAAATTCTGTTTGACTTTCCTTTAATATTTTAATTTCTTTATTAAAGTCTCCATTTTCTTCCTGGATTTTGTGTGTGTGTGGTTTGTGTTGGGTATCCATTTTATCTTGCATTTCCATTGAGTTTTCTTACAATCCATGTTTGAAATTCTTCATCTGTCATGTCAGTGTTCTGATTTTGGTTCCATTCCTGGAGAGCTGATGTTCCCTTTTGGGGGTGTCCTTTCTGTTTGATTCTTCTACTTCCAGAGTTGTTTTGCTGATTCCTTCCCATCTGGAGCAGCTGTTACTTTTTACCTTTGGATATTTGTTTAAATGATGACATGCCCAGCTTAGTTTCTCAGTCAGTAGGTGGTGTTTGTGGGTGAGAATTGACTACACCCTATATGATGAGTTAGTAAATACAGTAAAAGGGCATGTAAATTGACCTCCCTGTCAGTAGGTGGCACTTGCTGGGAGGAACAAGCTGCAATGTTGTTTTTGGATTTGGATCCTATGACTAGGTCTAATTCCTCTGGAGAAGGCCTCCAGTGCCCCAGGTGGTGGGTGGGGCCTTGGGACTTCCAGGTGTGTCCTCAGCAGGGGCAGTTGGAAGAGTGAGGCTGGGTGGGGCTGTGTTAGGTGAGGCTGCACTCAAGGTCCACAAATGCTTTTAGAAGGGCTCAAAGGTTTGTTCCCTGCCTCTGGGCAATGCTTCCAGTGGGGGTGGGAGGGTGGGGGGTGAAGTAGACCCACTCAACCAGAAAGTCCGCATGTGGAGGCAGGCCTGTCTGAGCCCCACATACTGGCAGTCTTTAGCAGGCCTCATTCCTTTCAACCTCCCCTGTTCTGTGTTTTCTCCTGGGTCTCTTCTGGCAGGCAGTACCTCAAGCCAGGTGAGCTCCCCATGACTGTGATGTGGGCCTGGAGGTTCCCTGACAAGGATCCTAGCTTGAGCTGCCAGGTTGGCCTCCCTGTCCGAGGATGGGTGCCCTTCAAGCACACTACAGCTAGCACCCACTCTGATCTGTCCCTGAAGGTACACACACCTCAGTAGACTAATTCGCAGTTATCCCCTCTCTGCCCCTGGGCAATGCAATTGAGACCGGGGTATACAGGTTCTGCCCTGCAGGCCTGTCTTCAGGGCCCTGGAGATCAATCCCTGTTCATGCCAGGGAGAAGAATGCTGGTCCCCAGTAACCCACAGGGTGCCCAATCTGGATAATTTCCCTCTGCCTCAGGGTTTGCTCTGCCGTGCTGGAATCACCAGGCAAGCAGCACCAGGAAAGGCCAGCGAGTAGGGAGATCACAGTCTGAGCACCCCTCAGTCCACTGCAGGGCCCCTAAAGGAAAGGTCCTATTCCTTGTGGATGCCTCCAGGTGCTAAATTGAATCTCGGGTAGGGGAAGGGAAGGGAAGAAATAAAAGACTAGGTGGAGGAAGGACTGCATACGGCTTGAATCTGATCTTCTCTCTGGGAGCTAGTCCTCCCAGAATGACTGGGCTCTGGCATTCTGCATATCTCCTGGGACCCACTGGACCCCTGTGTCTCCTGCAGTCTGGGCTGGAGTTGGGAATTTTCTGTGTGGCGATGCACGAGATGGATCTTGAGGAGTTGAGGCACCTCAGGGAGGGCAAAGGTACCCAGTGGGTAAAGAAGCAATATGGTGCCTGCCCACCGGCTTGGATCTGTGGGGTGTGAGGTGCCCTGAGGGAGCTGGGAGCCTGGTGTCCTGTCCCTGTCCACAAGAGGCTCTCTGCTCACTGGCAGCAGCAGTCTCTGGGCTGGTATCTTCAGGTCTTTCCAGCAGCTCAGGAGCCCGCTAGCAGTCTGACATGCAAGGGAAGGGAATTTTATCCACTCCACCTACCCCTCCAACTAGTCTCCAAGCCTCTTGGGGCTTAATCCCTGCCAATGCCTTTCTCCTTCCAGTTCTGCTCCGCAACCTCTTCCCATGGAGTCTCCTCCACAGGAAGGTTCAGGCACCCTTCCTTCTAACCATTATCCAACCTATGTTTGTCTATTTGTATTTTTCTCTTTCACCTAAAATTTCTCCTTCTTGCAGAGATGCTCTGGCTTGTGGTATTTCTTGTCTGCCATCTTGCCTCTGCCCTGTGTTTAAGCTTTTTAAAAAATTGTAAAAATTTATTTTTACTTGACTAATAACAACTGTATATATTTATAGGTACAGTGTGATGTTTTGATATATGTTTGCACTGTGGAGGGATTAAAATCAGGCTAATTAAAAAACCTATTGCCTCAAACACTTATAACTTTTTGTATTGAAAATATTTAAAATTTATTTTAGCAATTTTGAAATATACAATGCATTATTTATTATAGTCACTATTTTATGCAATAGATCACTGAATTTCTCCTATCTGAAATTTTGTACCCTTTGATCAATATCTCTCCTTTCCCCTTTACCCCCTAAATATAATTACACAAATATTGACATTATTAACATCTGTTACATATGATATAACAATACTAATAATAATGATACTTTAAACATTTATGGGAATAAAATAGTCTCTTTTACATTGGCACAAGGAAAAAAATGGGGTGGGAATATTGTGGGAGGCCTAAGACATATTTCAATCCAAAAGACATGTTTAAGCAGTGGTGGAGCACTAAGTAGAAAATGATAAAAATAATTTGGGGCAAGAGCATATTCATTGAAGAAGCAGGAAATAAAGATAACTAAGGAAGCTTGCCTTACCCTAGAGGTCTTCTGTTTAATCAATACTTTTCTTTACATGAGAGCCGAAATTGAAAGTGATAGAAACACTTTGATAGATTGAAAATACTCAAGCGAATTCAATCTATCCTACGATTTTTGTGTTTTTCACTGATGCAACTAAATGTTTTAACAAACTTATACCTTTTATTTTTTTTTAAGATTCTAGCCCTGGTTTTGGGGTTGGTGAATAAGTAAAACTTATGTGCAAACTTCAAATAATCAAACAGCACCTTGTGAAGTAAGAGTGTGTGTCTTTCCACACCAAATTAAATACTCAATTATATTTTTAGTGCAGTGACAAATTCACTATAAATGCTGTGACACAGTCACACTACTAAAGGAAAGATAAGTTATGAATCTAGTTATGTCTTACAGATACTGAAATCAGTAGTCATATCTGGGAACTAAGCTCATCCTTCGAGTGGTCAAGTTATTTCCATGGTCAATAATCATGTGCAGATCAGCCTCACGGAACATAAACATAGGCATTAAAGGAGACCAAAGCTACCAAAGAGAGCTCATTTTGCTGTTCTACCTCAAATTAATGAGTATGCTATTGTCTTTCCACTCCCAATACACTCCCAAACACAGACACGACGTGTTTAATAATAAGCAAATAGTCCATGCATTGTGTATGAGAATTGCATCTAGTCCCAGGAGAAACCTAAAACTTTTTGTCAAAGTTTCTCTGTTACATCACTGTTGCAAAGTTCCCTTTAAATGACCTTGAGGCTTCATTACTATCCAGAATGCCAAGGAGAGCTAAGTTAGAAACCCAAGGGATATTTTTAACAAGTTCTTCTTCTCCTGGGATCCAAATTGCAAATGCAAGTGCTTGTAATTTCCTCTATTTAATTATAACTTTTTAATTATTATATTGCAGCACTCTAACAAGTCCCCTGGCATGCCCAGAACATAGGTTTAACTGGCAGAATCCCAGTCCAGGAAGTTGTTAAGTAAAGAAAACAAAGCCACTTCCCAGTTTCCCTCCCCTTTCTTCTGCATTCTGCGACAGAAAAATTAAATCTTTCTCAGTTCCTATGCTTTTCACATGACCTTATTTTAATTTTAAAAAGTCTCATTGGGAAGCCAAGTAATTACCAAGTTAGAGAAATTAAACTACCTCAAGGGAGTATCTGTGAATTGTACCTATCAGAAGAAAGCAATAACATTTTGAATGAAAATTACTGAGTAATATTGATGCCTTTTCTTTGTTCCTCACCAAAGTGGTCTTTTTGTTGTGGCTGTTTTTAATATACACCTTAACTCACCTTTATGAACAGAACAGAATACAGCAGAGTCCTCCATTAGCAGACAAATCAGAAGAAAAGATACTGTCAACATAAAAGGAAGAAGCGGAAGCAAAATTAATATAGAGAGTTGATTTGGGCCAATGTTGAGGACTGCAGCCTTGGACACACTTCCAAGTTGCCATGGGGAGTATTCTGTCGGTCTTTGTTACAAGCATGTTTTTAAAGGCAAAAGTTTACAAGGAGTCGACTGATAAAAATTATTTGCAAGAATTCTCTTTGGTTTGCAGAGATAATATTGTTTAGTGATTAGCTACACATGTGGAACGTTAGGGTGTGAATTACGGTGCCCAGCCTATGACATTTTATGGCTACTTGGTCTACAGCCCACATAGCAAGTGGCTTCAAGAAGCAATTATTTAGGTCAAGGGGAAGTGAGCTGTGACTGCTGATGCATTATAAATGCCTCTCTGGGCCCGATAATTTAGAGGGGCTCTCATTCCTCAGATTGAAAGTTTTTTTTTTTTTTCTTTTTCAATACTAGCGCTTATCAACCCCACTGCTATTAGAAAACCAATTATGATTTTATAGTCTAATTAAAATCTTATACTCCACCTTCATTTCTTCTTCCTACCCAGTCCCTCAAACAAACAAACAAGCAAACAAACAAGCAAAGACTGGTTACTAGACACAGACTAAAACGGTTAAATAACTGATTACTGGTCACATCATGAATCCAACTGGGAAATCAGTGCACGTGAAGAAATGAATCGTGTGTGTGACACTGTAATAGTCACAACACAGACCATTCCTTGCAGATACTGAAAGTGCCATTTATGGCTTTCTAAATTTCCACTGTGTTTCTATAGCCCCCATCTCTTTTAGGTCTTTACATGTTTGTTAAGAATGTGTTTTTAACAAGCTATTTTTCTCAGGATACACACACATATATATATATAAAATCAGAAGTAAAATTATCCATACTGGTATTATATGACTGCATATAGAATGTATTATATGATTTTATATGCATACATGTAATCAGAAGTGAAACTATTCCATATTTGGATAGCATTAGTGCATAGAGTTCCAATATTTTTAACTGAAATTTGATATCTTACATTTAACCTTTCTTGCAGGTACGTATCAGTCAGCGTAATTCTGAGCCCTACTGTCTGTTGCAATTACTTCCATTGGTTATTTATAAAATGTAATATTGCCACCCCAGTCTGGTTGCTTGTCTCTACCTAGTCTAAGATATTTCATAAGGTAGATCTTTCTTGAGCTCTTACTTCATCAGAGGTAAAAAGCAGATATTTAAAAATAGCCATTAGGAAGAGAAATGAAAAGGCCAAAGGATCCTTTATTACCTCATATTATTTGAAATTACTCAGGATAAGATATGAAGTAATACAAGCTTATATTCTTTCATATTTATTTATATATAATGAATTTTATATATAACTTTACATACAATTACATTATATATTTATAGATTATTTATGTAAGTTTATAGCCAGAATCATAGGCATGAGACACGGGGCAGGGATGATGACCTAGGCACGCACTGCTATAGGCCTACTCTTACACTGGGTTGCTTTGACAAAGCCAGGAAGGCCCACAGTAGTCCCAGCTGACTGCATATGAACACCAAGAAGGGCCCAGGAGCCACTAGAAAACTGACTAGGGGACCACAGTTATTAACGATGTATTGTATTCATAAAAACATGCTAACAGAGTTTAAGTGTTTTTTCCACAAAAAATGGTAAGAACGTGAGGTAAGACATCTGTTAATTAGCTTGATTTATCCATTCCATGACATATACATATTTAAAAACATATTGTATACCATAAATATATATAATTTTTATTTATTTAAAATAATAAGATGTTTAAAAATTAAAAGAGGGAACACATTGCTGAATTTCTGATGACTTAATAAATTATATGGTACAGGGGAGTTTTAAATTTTCTCTCTACTCCAAAGTTTTGATAAGTTGAGTCTCGAATAAACTGACAGCAGACAAACTAACGTGAGAAAAGGCATAGAAATGTGTCATGTGAATGAGAACAGGAGCCTCACAAAATACAAAACTCAAAGGGCCAGAAGATCTAAGTTTTTACAGCACAGGAATATGGGCTTGGGGTTACGGGGGAGAAGTGGAGACAGACTGTAGAAGGAATGCAGGGGTAATGAAAGATTGTCTTGCTATGCAGATAAAGTCTCTCAGGTAATCTCAGACCTGACCACAGAAGAACAGGTGATGGCCTGTGGCAATCTCTGTCTGGGGATGGTGACTTCCAGTTTCTTTTCCTACTATGTGATTCTTCCTAGATCTGTCTTTAAGCATATAAAAGAACCTCAGAGAAAACTTCTGCTTGAATCCACTGTTCACTAATATAGATTTCCTTTACAGATGTAAACTTCTTTAAGAAGACAGCTTCTCAGAGATATTCCTGTGTCTGCAGTTTCTCTGAATAGCCATCTTGAAATATGCCAAAAAAGTACATTTTGGAGTGGCATATTTTATTCTCCCACAGTAGTGTCAGGTAACTATGCAGCCATCACATCTCATGGTCTCAAGCCAAACTGTGTTTATACTTCCCGATGAGTGAAGGAAGCATATTTGATTATGATCTCAGGAAAAGATTATGCTTATGAAAAATATATCCTTCAGCATTTTAGCAAGGATTTTGTGTGCTTATCCATGAGGGATCCCAAATTAAGAAAAGACATGAAATTTAGATACCACTGTTGAGTAACTTTCATGCTCTGAATGTTCACTGAAAAATCAATTGAACAAAAGCATATTAATAGGAGTGTTACCTGAGGATCATGCAGTTCATAAATTTAAAAAGAAGGTCTTTATTTCTCATAAAGGGTTGCCACTGGCAGGTTGGCCATCTTGCAGGCTGGGAAGAGTAACCTTGGGCAGAAGCCAAGAGGAAGCACTTCAAGGGAGGGAAGGATGAGACAGGACCTTTGGCTGAATGGACTGGCTAAGTATACATATTCTACAGGTTATAGGACAAGCTATAAATATTCATGAAGGGGAAATACACACATGTGTAGTAAGCTAACATGTATGTAACATGCAACCCATGTTCACTTCAGGGTAGAGACTTAACATTTAAGTGTATTATAATTAGGCACTATAGTCAAAAAGTGACACAGAGGACACAAAGGTACTAAGTGCTCAGCCTCCATAGACTGACCAGAATCACTCCATGGTCAGTGGTCTCTTATCAGGAAGTAATGCTGGTCTGTTGCTGTGTTGAAACCACAAAAGGTAGTAGCAGCTTCAGGTACTTGGTTGAAATCAGCAGTGGAACAAGGTGCTGATTTCTATTTAACGCTTAGGAAAGTCTAGTGATGGTTAGCAAGGGAGGGGTATAACAAGCCTTGTCCAACCTCCCATCCCATCATGGCCAGAAAGCATTTTTAAGGTTACTCTGGGGTTCACTTGGCTAAGAGGGGATCTATTTAGTTGGATGGAGGCCTAGAATTTTTATTTCTCAGGAGAAAAGGCATTAATGTACATGGGGGGAGGGAAATCACAGAGTGATTACCCCACCCCCTCCAATAGGGTAGAGAAGTTTATATACCTTTTTTGATAGGGGAGGGAGGAGATGGGGAATGTAGGCAATTCTTTTGAGGGGCAGTAATGATTATTAAGAAGAATGAATGGACCAGTGAGACAAATTAACCTGTAAATGATTCTCTTCAGAATTTGAATGAGCCTGAGAGTCAGGCATTATCTTGTGAAAAAGTCCATCCATCCAAGTGTGGTTGCATTACTCAGTCTTCTTTTCTGTGATAGATAATGAGATTTCAGGGAAGGGATAGAAGGCAATCCTTTTTCTTTTGGTATGAAGATTTCTTGGTCAGATAAGGAAATTCCATAGAGAGTACTACCCTAAATTTGGCAGGGAAGGAATGAGAGAAAGTTACAGGGACCTGGATACTAAAGTGTATTTCTGAGGCCTTTCAATTTCCAAAAGCACTCAGCATACCCAAGCATCATATTTTGGGAAATCATTTTCTGTATCCCAACATGGTCATCCAAAAGTACAACATCATAGCCAAGGACATTGTTCAGTTATTCATAGAATTTTTTTATGGGAAAAAATGTATGCTTCCAATTCCTTATCAAAAAACAACTTTGAATGACCAAATCTTGTTCCTATGGTCTGTTCAATCTTCACCTTGAATACAATGTAATCAGCATAAACATTGTCAAAAATAAAGCTACTCAAATAGAGAAAGAAAAAACCTTTAACTGAGGAATGCAAACCCTTTAAATGATAAAGCCCAGAGCAGCATTTAAAATGTGACAGCAGTCATGGCTTGCTCACCCTTGAGCTAACTGCTTCTGGAAGCCACTTGTTATGTGCACTCTAGACTAACTGACACCAAGTTGCCATAAAATGTTATACACCTTATAGTTAAAAAATTGTAACAGGGGGAATGGCCTGAAAAAGGGGTAAAAATGTTTTCTGTCTCTCTAAAACCTTCCCCACTCTTTTGTGAATTAAAATCTGCATCCCTGTCGCAGGACAGTGGTCGAGGGACAAGGGAGTGTCCTTTGCTCTTTGTACCCTAGATGACTCAAGGGAATTGTCTGAGTGGAGGTCACAAGATTGTCTTAGCAAAAGATGTGATGAATCAGAATCATCAATTATAGTTGAACAGTAATAGCCTGAAGTTGAAAACCGCCCCTTTAAAAGCTCTGCACTTCTGCTCAGAAGCATGACATCGGTACTTTAAGATGGGAGTCTGCCAACATCCTCATTTGCTGGCAAATTAATAAACTTCTCTTTCCCTCTCTTCAAACCGCTTTTCCTCTTTCTTTTGAAGCAGACTCAGGTACAAGTGCCAAGCTTTCAATAACAGAATTTGGTGTCCCTGGGCGGAGCACTGGCACCTGGGTGGAATGGCATCCTGCAACTGCAGCCATGGCTGGAAGAGGTGGGGAGCAGCTTCGAGTCAAGCCATGGGTCTCTGCTAGAGGAAGCACCATTTTGGGGGGGTGAGAGAGAGAGAGGAATCACCCAGCAGCTGCCAGAGCCTGAGTATCTCTGGGGGAGCTTCTGTCTCTCACTCCCTAGAATCAGACACAGCTTCTAGCTACCTGAAACTTGTTGGGGAGAAGGAAACAGACTGAGAAACATCCAGACAGCCTCGGCCATTTTTCTGAGTAAGTTCCCTGGTGTGCATGCTGAGACCCTTGATTCCATCCATTTGGGGAGGGTTTTGAACCTCCCAGCCCTATAGCAGGGGATTTGTTTGGAGCCTGATAGCAGAACATTTGTTTGGAGGCACTGTTTGGGATGAAAGTCATGAGGTTGAGTGGAACTAGGGAACCTGGTTTGGATTTGGAGATCATTTGTGGTTCCCAGAGAATGGGGGGACTAGGACATCCATTTGGGGAGGATTTTGAACTTTCCATCCTCATGGCGGGGCATTTGTTTGGAGGCGCTGTTTGGGGTAGTGGAGGCACCATTTTGGGTGGCATTTGTCCCCTTTGTATTCCCAATTGATTGATAGGCCTTGGCATTTTAGATTGTTTGCATTGGAAATTCTCCATATTGTTTGTGTTCGATTGTTGTGAGTTTTGTCCTAATGTGAAAGGCTCTGTTTCTGTTTCATGTGAAAGTCCCTTGTGAAGAATTTTGGCTGAATGGTCAACTTATAGCCATGGACCTATGTCTGAAGAAAAAATAATGTATTATTATAATACCACCTGGCCAATGCACATGTTGGGGAGTGAGGAAAGGTGACCTTAACTTGTCATACTATCTTACAACTGGAATTATTTTGTCAATGGTCAGGTAAATGAGACAAGATTACATACGCAGAGTCTTTTATGCAATTACATAATAAAGAGGATGAAAGGCCTGAGACAAAGTTAATGGTACAAAGGAAAACTGCCCACAGTTGGAGAGAGGAGTCAGACCCCGGATGACAGAACTGAGGAAGAATTAGCCAGGTTAAACCTCATAAACCCTTTCGATTCAAACTTCACCAAATCTTATCCACCACTGTCAGCTCCCCATACCCTCCACTGCTGGTGGAAGGGCCCATGATAGAGGAGAGTGAGGCTGGGACTGATTCCTCAGTCCTACACCCCCTGGGTTATGACTCAGGAATGGGAATGGTCTCCCCCTCCAAGACCAGTCAGGGAACTCAATTCAGCCAGAGGGCACCCATCACCAGAGCAGAGCAATTTCCACTGTGGCAGTACCCCCGAGGAAGCTTGAATGTACAAGGACAGCTGACAGAGTATTATTGGACTTACACCCCATTTTCCACCTTGGATTTGTTGAATTGGGAAACTCAAACCCAACTTATAGAGAGGACCCCCAGAGAATGAGGGAATTTTTTACAACCAGCTTTGTAACATGCCATCCCACTTGGGTGGACACACAGATCTTGCTGAGTATATCACTGCAAAAGAGTGTAGACTAGTGATGGACAGAGCCAAGGATGAGGTACAGCACCTCCATGTTGAGGATCCTAATCAAACCCCAGACTCCATCCTAACAGCAGAACCAAACTGAGATCCTAATGCTGAAGCAGGCAGTGTGAGAACAAATCATTAATGAGAATGGATTCTGGCAGGCCTCCAGAAGGGAGTGCCTAGACAAAGGAGTTTAAACAAGGTCCGAGAGTTACAGGAAAAAGCTAATGAGGATCCCTCTGAAGTTTTGGAACACATCTCTCAGGCATTTGAGAAATATACTCAGGCAGATTCAGAAGCCCCTGAAACATGTGCATGGCTAATATGACTTTTATATGGCAGAGTGCTCCAGATATAAGGAGAAAGCTGCAGCTTGTGGAAGGAAGAATTGGGATGAATCACTCCCAGCTGGTTGACATCACTTTCAAAGTATATAATATCAGGGAAGAACAGAAACTGAAATTTGTGCATGTTCTGTTAGCTGCACCAACCAAGGGTCCTTTGAGATGGTCAACAAAAAAAAGTGGGAAAGGCCATCCCAGGGTGAGGCACAATCAGCGTGCTTTCTGCAAAGAGGAAGAACATTGGAAAGAACACTGCACAAAGTTACAAAGGGCTCTAGGTAACAAGAAAACCCCAAGAGAGTAAATGGTCTTTTGAGTCCAAGGCTCAGGTGATGAATTAGGGGATCGAGGCTCCATGCCTCACTAAAGGCTCTAATCCAAATATCCCCACAAGAGCCCCAGATAAAATTGACAATGGGAGGCCAGGCGCGGTGGCTCACGCCTGTAATCCTAGCACTCTGGGAGGCCGAGGCGGGCGGATTGTTTGAGCTCAGGAGTTCGAGACCAGCCTGAGCAAGAGCGAGACCCCATCTCTACTAAAAATACTAAAAATAGAAAGAAATGAATTGGACAGCTAAAAATATATATAGAAAAAATTAGCCGAGTATGGTGGCGCATGCCTGTAGTCCCAGCTACTCGGGAGGCTGAGACAGTAGGATTGCTCGAGCCCAGGAGTTGGAGGCTGCTGTGAGCTAGGCTGACGCCACGGCACTCACCCCAGGCAAGAGAGTGAGACTCTGTCTCAAAAAAAAAAAAAAAAAAAAATTGACAATGGGGACTCAATTAGTGGATTTTTAGTTGACACTGGAGCTACTGTTTCTATCCTAAACTCTAAACTAACTTCCCTTAGTGAGGCACAGTAGCAGTTGTTGGGGCGACTGGTCCAGACCCAGCAATGACCCATCCTCCAACCCTTCAAGTGCCAACTGGGAGAACAGAAGCTGAGACACAGTTTCTTATACATGCCAGACTATCCAATACTTCTCGGAGGCCAAGATTTGTTATGCAAGTTGGATGGCCAAATAACCTTTTCTCCAGAGAAGCAACAGCTCCACCTACAGGTTCCACCTGGAGCTGCTCTCTGGTTTCAATGTCTACTCATAAACAAAGAACAAGAAGCAAATTCTCTTTCCCCTGAGGTCTACCAAAAACTGAAGAGAATGAGCCTCTGCAACATGACTGTTTAGAGGTTCTGAAGACTGTCTCTTTTAGCAGGGTTCCTCTGTCAGATTGGCCAGTATCAGAGCCAGATTGGGACCTTTTCACTGATGGGAGCAGTTTTATGTACAATGGATAGCAAAGGGCTGGATATGCAGTGGTCATGGAACGATAGGTGCTGGAAGCAATGGCACTGCCATCTCAGACTTCAACCCAGAAAGCTGAGCCAATTGCGCTAACCAGAGCTCTTCAGTTTCTAGAGGGAAAAAATATCTTCTCAGGATGGGTAGAGGGTTAATTACCCGAACAGACAGAGCATCTAAAGTCACCAGAGTCCTTCTGAAGGAACTTATTACAAGGTATGGACTGCCTTCCTCATGTAGAGTGATAACGGCCCCTCCTTTATATCAGAGGTTGCTCAGCAAGGAAGTAAAGCTTTGTATCTAGAATGGAAATTGTACACATCCTGGAGACCTCACTCTATGGGAAAAATGGAGAAAATTAATCATAATTTAAAGAGGACTATAGCAAAATGTAGAAAACACAGCCAAAGTGGGATGAGGTATTGCTATTTGCCCTCCTCCAGATAAGAATAGCCCCCAGAAGCAGACTTTAGTTGAGACCCTATGAAATAGTTTATGGGAGACCACTTCTAGCACCCTGAGGTAGGTATGGTAACATAATCATAAGTAAAGGAAACAGAGTAAAATGGCATATTAAACAAATAAGTCAGATATTACACATAAGTTTGCCTCTTTTAGGTCCTCGCCTCAGTGGGAGACACCCCTCCATCTCTTTAAACCAGGAGACCAGGTGTTGCTTAAAGCCTGGAAAGAACAAGGACATGAACAACTGACAGAAAGGTGGAAGGGACCTTATGAGGTGCTTCTAACAACTCACACCTCATTGAAATTGTCAGGAGTAAAACCTTGGGCCACTATATCAGAGTAAAGAGGTACCCAAGAAGAAAAGGACCCAAAACCCCAGTGGATAGGCCAGCCTTTAGGTGATCTAAAATACCTGTTTAAGAGGAAGAAAAATGTACAAACCTTCCATCTAGAACATCACCCAATTCAGCAGGAAGTAGCTTCATGATGACATCACCCCTCCTCCCATAGATATGGATGGGTAAAATTGCTAGTGGGGAATATGTAACAGGAGGGATGGCCTGGGAAAAGGGTAAAAGTGTTTTTTGTCTCTCTAAAACCTTCACCACTCTTTTGGGAATTAAAATCTGCATCCCTGCCTCAGGCCAGTGGTCAGGAGGGGCAGGGGAGTGTCCTTTGTTCTTTGTACAACAGAAGATGGCTCAACAGAATTGCCAAGTGGAGGTCACAAGATTGTCTTGGCCAAAGGTAGGATGAATAAGAACCATCAACTATAGTTGAGCAGCAATAGCCTGAAGCTGAAAACCTCCCCTCTAAAAGGTCTGTATTTCTGCTCAGAGGCAGGATGATGGTACTTTAAGACAGGAGTCTGCCAATCTCCTCATTTGCCAGAAAATTAATAAATCTCTCTTCTTCTCCTCAAACCACTTGTCTTCATTCTCCCAATGGAACCTTGGGGACAAGTGCTGAACTTTTGGTAACACAATGCATAGCCAATTACCAAACAATGTTTTCTGTAAACCAATGAGAATTCCTGTCAAACGACTTTGTATTATCCCATTCTTTTTTTCCATTCCCTTTAACAACCTGCCTGTAATAAATGTGGAGGGATCCTGACCAGGACAACTTGAAAGTGTGTCCCAGGCAGCTATCTTCACTTTGGCTCAAGTAAACTCTTTAAATTATATTTTCTGCTTCAGCTTCTTCCTTTTAGGTTAATAAAATCAATTAATATTTATCTCAATATTCCTTGGGAGACTCATGGCATTCCATACCAAGTAGTCTTTGAAAACGAACTCCACTTTACATATGCATTCAATCTTAAATAGCTTCTTTAATAATTAATAAAAATGGTTTTCATTTCAAATTTTAGTATCAAGAAATGACCATGTTTAGGAAGGTGTAATTTATAAATATTATAAACATCATCTCTTTTTATCATCGTGTTTTTACGGGGTTAATCTCTACATTTACATATAAATACAAAATATATACATTTTACTTCTCATTCTTAAATAAAAGTTATCATCTATAACTTGTATATCTTATTTTTATTTTCAAATAAAAATACAGATATGTGGATGAAGTTTTCATGGTCTTCTTTTTTTCTCCTTCATTATATGGAGGGCAGAGTGGTTTTAATCAGTCCCCTATTGATGTCACCTTGAGTAGCCATGATGGCAACTTGAATATAGGCAGGTATATCTGTGGCGTAAGTCTCACAACTGAGAGTGACAAATTAGAAATGCATATGTAGTTTTTATAGATCAGAAAAAGTTTTCTTTGTAAGTGTTAGACAATTTTTTACTGTTCATAATCATTGTTTTCTCAAAGCTTTGTAATCAAAATATTTTGTCAAATATGCATTTTTAAATCTCAGTGTACTTTTAGTCAATATGATTTTATTATAAATGATACTAAGCATATTTTTTCAAATGTTTAAAATAAATTTTCTCTATGTTTGAGCAACTATCTCTCATTTCCTTTGACTGTTTTTTTCTACTTATTTGTTGGTATTTTTATTCTTGATTTATGAGAGCCCTTTTCACAGGATTTTGAAATAAAAATAATAAAAAGTAATAAAAATTTAAAGAGATTTTTCCATTCAATATAGCAAAAAATGGTATAAAAGTAATAACTTTAAAATAGTTTTCTTCAATCTGGTGTTTTTCCATGCAGATTGCTTTGTATTTTTATGTTGTAAAATCTATTAATATTTTATACTATCATATCAATTTTGAGTCAGAGAAAAATCTACTCTAAACTGATTATAAACATTTACATTCTCACCAGCAACAATGAGAATTCTAGTCGCTCCACAAACAGCATGTGTTTTCCATTTTAGCCATTCTGCGTGGTGTAATACTATTTTTTAAAAATTTAATTTTCGTCTTCATGATTCCTAACAAAGCTGAATGCTTTTCATTTGGTTATTTGGATATCCTCTTCTGTGAAGCATATATTCAAGATTTCTACCTATGTTTCTCCTGGAATGACCACCTTTTCAAAAATTATTTATTTATAGAAATTCATTATACATCATGCATAAGAGTTTATTGTCTGACACTTGTATTCCAAACATTGTATCAAGTACTCTAGGTTGCCTTTCTACTGTCTTAATAGTGCCTACTGATGAATACAAGCGGTTAACCTCAAAATAATTCAGTTGATTTTTTCTCCTTTATTTTTAGTACTTTTTACACCTGGTATAATAAATCTTTGTCCACCCAAAGTCATGGAGAGAGTCTTCTATACTTTCTCTTAAAGCTCTACTGTTTTACTTTTCATATTTATTTAATAATCTATATCCATCTGGAATTTATTTTTAATGTATGGTATGAAGTAGAGCTTACAGTTATTTTTTCCACCTTGATATACAATTGATATAGTACCATCCTGGAAAGACCAGCCCTATTCCTCTGTACTTCCACCTTTGTTATCAATTGTATATATAATATATATTTATATATGATATATATATATGTATAATTTTTCTGGACTCTATTCTACTGGTCTTTTTGTCTACATAGCAATAATTCCATACGGTCATGGTCACAACACCTTTACAGGAGGTCTTGGTATTTGGTACACTGTGTGCACCAGATTAGTTCTTTATAATTGTCTCCACTATTCCTAGACCTTTGCCTTTCCTTGAGAATCAGTTTATAAATTAAAAAAAAAAGAAAGAAACCACGATTTTATTTGGGATTGCATTGAATCTATAGACAACTTGGGAATAGAGACTTCCGACCTTTAGAATTAAATCTTCATATCCATAAACATTGTGCATTCTTTCATTTATCTAAGTATTCTAAAATTTTTCTCAATTATATTTTCTGGCTTTGATTATAAAAATTTTATATAACATTTGCTACATTTCCTATTAGTAATTATGTAATGCAATTCTAGATTATATTTTTAATCTAAATTTTATGTTTTCTTTCTCATAAAGGAGTTCAGGAAATTTTGCCTCAATATATGACTCCTTGGTATAAAGACTATTTTGAATTAAAGGCCCTTAGAGATCAACAGGCCTTGGTAGAGGCTTTCCCTCTTTCTTCATAGAAAACCAGACTCATCAAAAAGAACAATAACTTCCTTTTCCTTCCCTGGTATCTCAGTATATTACAGGAAAGATCAAGAATGCAACCAGATCTGGCCCAAATCATTTTAAATATAATACCTGCCTCTCAGGTTAATTTAGTTTGCAACGAGAATCATTTACAAGTCAACCTGTTTCCCCGTCCATTCTTTCTCCGGTGTATCTATTCAGTCTCCCGAGTAACAATTTATTGCACCTAAACAGAATTACCTATATTCCTCATCTCTTCCCTCCCTTCTAAAATAAGGGTATATAAATTCTGGGCCCCATTGGGATATTGAGTAATTACTCTGTGATTCTTCTTGTGCAGATGGTAAATAAATCTCTTTCTCTTATTAATCTGCCTTACTGCGAGTTGATCTATTGGCAAACTTTCTGGGGTGAACAGGAAATTTCCCCTCACCCCCACACTCACATATAGAAATACTATTGATTTTGGTTATTTACCTGTATGCTGTAACTTTGCTAAAGTTGCTTATTAATTCTCATAGTCTGTTAGTAGATTCCTCTAATATTTCCACCTAAAATTTGTGTTGTCTCTGATTTATGATTTTTTTTTTCCTTTTCACATTTAGGCTCTTTCTTTCTTAAATTTGATCTACTACAATTTCTTCAACCTCAAGCACAATGTTGACAGTGGTATCTCATGTTTTTCTCCAACACTGGGGGAAAATGCTAAACTATTTCACCATTATATGTATTTGCTATAGGTTTTTTTTTAAAGATATTCTTTATTATACTAGGAAGATTTATTTTGCTAAAGGTCTGTATCATTAGTAGCTGTTCAGCTTTTACATTTGTGCTCTTCAGAGATACTGGGGTATAATTTTACCTTCTTAAATATCTTAAATTTAGGTACCAGGGTTATTTTTTCTTCATAAAAGAAATTAGAGATTATTTCCTCATTTTTTATTCTCTCTATATATGAAAGATGGGTACATTTTTCTTTCTTTGTGCTTAGAATAATTCATGAAGGAAGTCATCTGGGATTGGGATTTTAAAAAGTTAGTCAATTTACTATTTTATATAGATATCAGAAGATTCATATTTTTCATTACCTATTTTGCAGTTTTGATAATTTGTGTGTTTTTTTTTTATTTCAGGGTATTGTGAGGGTACAAACATTATGGTTACACTTTATGTCTTTTCCTCACTCAAGTGAGGGTTAAAGGCATGCCCTTCTCCCCACCACAGTGCTCCCCATGTCCTTTAGCTGCGGATTTATGTTTTTGGAAAAATTGATCCGTGTCATCTAAATTTGCAAGTTTATTGTCATAGGGTTTTTAATAGTATCTTTTCATTATCTTTTTTATGACAATAGGTTCTCTAGTAATATTCCTTTTTGGTTGTGTTATTTGGATATTTTCTCTGCCCTTTTTATCATTATTATTGGGGTTTTTTTATCAGTTTTATTAATATTCTATAAGAGTACAACTCTGTGTTGACATCCTTTACTGTAATTTTGTGTTTTACTTTCACATTTTTCCTCCTCCTTTTCCTACTTTTTGCATTCTTTATGTTTGGTTTGCTCTTCTTTCTAGTTTCTGCTACATCATCCAAGTTAGATGTCTTACATCCTTATTATAATTCCAGTAAATATAATTTCCTCTTTTTCATTGTAGTGATTATTTTGAGGTATACTGTTTAATTTCCAAACAGTTGAGAATTTTAAAAATTCTTTATATACTTTAAATATTTATAGCCCTATGTTTCATTTTACACTTCAAAAGATTGTGAAATCTGTCCTTATTGATAACAGCGTTCTATATGCTTATTGTCTATTTTATTGATTAGTATGCAAACTTTCTTTATCCTTATTGATATCCCACCTGATTATCCTATACCATTAAATGAATTTTCAATTCTTATGTCTGTAAATTTATTTGTCCATTTCTCTTCTTAGCTCTCTTAAATTTTCTGTATAATTTGAAGCTGTATTAGGCACATATGAATTAGCATTTTGATATCTTCCTTATGGATTTACCTCTTATCATTATGAAATGCTCATTTTGCTTTAAGTCTTCTTTGTCAGATAGTAATGTAGCTTATTTATAGCTTTCTTTTGCATGGTGTTTCCATGCTCTTTTTCCATCCTTTTTCAATCAACAATTCTGTCTTTATACTTAAGAAAAATCTATTGTTACCAGCATATAATTGAACTTGATATTCTCATTTAGTCTAGTAACCACAGACATTTAATAGAATATGTATTCCATTTGCATTTTGTTATATATGTGTGTATATACACTTATGTGTGTATATATACATTTTATATATGTGTATATATACACACACATCTACATATATATGCTTTTTAGTTCTTTTTTCATTTATTCTCTTCTTTTGGATTCATATTTTTGTTCATTTTTTCTCTATTAATTTGTTGCTTACATATAATTTTACACAATTTTAGTTAATAACTTAAACAGTACTGTTTTCATATTCAAGGGATACGCCACATCAGTTTCACTTTTATAACTTAAAATTAAAACCTCATGCATCTCAACCAATAAAAATATTTAGAAAAAAGTAAGGCTGTTTTGAAGAAGTTTGCACTTAAAATAAGACTAGGGCTAAAACTTCTGAGCTTTAAAAACTATGTATATTATATATATGCATATACAATGTTTGATATATTTTTCAAAGAACAACCAATTAAGTAGGTTGAATGCAAAAGTATGCTGAAATAAAATAGTTTAAGAGCTCATCAAACTTACGAAAAGAACACTAAGTAGGTCTTCAAATTTCAATAGTGCCTAGAATTTGAACTATGTGTTTTTAAAGAAGACATCTGTTTTGGTCCCTCCTCCCAGTCCTAAGAAACCATTAATCTACTTTTTGTGTGCGTATACATAACAATTCTGAGCATTTTATATAAATGGAATCATATAATAGGTGGTCTTTTATGGTTGCCTTTTCTCACTCAGCAGAACATTTTCAAGGTTCATTGGCGCTACAGCAGGATTTAGTACTACATTTCATTTCATTGCTGCGTATTTCATTGTATGGATAGACCACTTTTCAATTTATCCACTTATCAGTTGCTGACAATTTTGCTTGTCTCCAACTCTATTTTTTCTTTACCATTTTTGAAGTTACATTTTTTCATTTATGTTGTGTTGGTTGGTCCCTTTACATTTCAAACATTATACTTATGGTTATATTCTTCCAACCATGTATAATAACCATTTTTGTCTCTTTGCTTTTCAAAATCATTACAAAAAACTTTTATTTATTCTCTAACTCTCCAGTTAATATGTAGTAGGGATTATCAGAACTCACTGTTTTCTCCCAGATCTACTGGACTGTGCAGCCTGAGTGAGCCCCCTCTTCAGCTGCAGTACTGCAGACAGGAGAGCGAGATGTCTACTCCACAGAGAGTGGATTTTAGATCCAAGGACTATACATTGTTACTTACAGTTTTTCAAAATGCTGGTGTTTCACGGTAATGTACATGGGGGTGTAAAAGCCTAATAACTCTTTATGCACTACTTAGCATATCCTGGTAAGACCTCACAGCTGAAAGGTCGAATATCTTTGCCACCAGACTGTTTGTTTCATGAGGAAGAAGACGACCGGAAGGGTTCACAGACATAGCCCAACCTGATGTCCTGACTTCATCGTTTTTGGCTGTGAGGATACCCTTTGTCATTTGTGATAATCAAGGTCAGGCGCACCGTTTGTACTATGTATCAGGGTGCTCATGATCAACAAGCCTCTAGCTAGTCACCACTTGTTGGAGCTACAGGGACTTGACAAAAATGACTGCTTCATTTTGGGAGGACAATTTAAGACTGGAAGTTTTCACTGCCAAAATTTGCCAGAGGAATTAAGACAAAGGATCAGATTTTGAAAACACATTTTCCCACAGAAAGAGATTTTAACCAATATTAAGCCTTCTAACAATTTTGAAGATAGAATCAATCAAAGGGCGCAGGCCAAGCAAGGTGAGGTTGGGCATACTGAGGACTGCTTCCCAAGATCTTCCTTCTTGTGTGAGTTCTACACTCTCTGGATCAGGGAAATAGATGAATTTTTTAGGTGACATATGCACTACAAAACACAACAGGGGAGGATCTTGATTTTGAAACATGTCTATTTTATACCCAGATATTTTTATATCTTACGTAACATTTGTATGACATGTCTCATAAAACCTGGTTCCTTTATAATAAATAATCCTTAAACAGGGATATCCTACTTTAAAAAGCCCCTACTTCTAGCAAATTCTATTACAAGGCAGATATTCTAGTTAACCTGGCTTTCTTTTTTTCTCTGAGGTGTATTTTCCTAGGAATGGAAAGCAAATGGTTTGCTTTAATCCTCATCCTCCCCACAGGAAAAAGATAGTGCCCATGGAAACAGTGACACAATAGATTAATGTACTTTTGAGCCCATCCCAGGAAAGGGATGAGGAAAATTACCTTATAACCTAGAGGAATTTAGAGTCTGGTTGACATAAAGGGAGGGTCAGAAGGAAAGGTCATTGTGGGAAGGTAAAATCTCAACACGGAAAGTGCCCCAGCAAAGTGAGCTCAGAACAACACACTGAAAGGGGTGATGAAAGCTAGGAGGCTCAGTCATTGATAGAACCAGCCATAAAAGCCACGAAACAATAAATGTGAGCACTGACCAAATACAAGGCGCTTGGGAGAAAATATAAGGTTAATTCCAAGTATAACAATTTTAAAAAACATTCAGGCTATGAGCTCTTAAAGACAGAGTTCCTGTTTAAAGACTGAAGAAAGAATCCTGCTGCAGCAGTAAACAGTTAAAAATAATACCTGCTACTTTATCCCTCTACAGCAGTTAAGAGAATTTTTTTTTTTTATTGTTTGTTGTTTATAGGGGTACAGGTGTTTAGGTTACGTATGATGCCCTTGCCCCCCCTTCCCCCCAAGTCCCAGTCCCAAGCGTGTCCATCTCTCAGATGGTGCGCATTGCACCCTTTGTGTATGCATATATCCGTCCCCTCCTCCCCCTCGCCCCTCCCCCTTCCCCCTCCCTCCCTACCCAACATCCAATAGATGCCATTCTTATATGTACACTTATGTGTTGTTCAGTTACTACCAATTTGATGGTGAGTACATGTGGTGCTTGTTTTTCCATTCTTGGGATACTTCGCTTAGTAGAATG
>RJWJ010011642.1:0-43867 GCA_004363605.1 Indri indri | reverse complement strand
GCACAAGGAAGAAGGCCATGTGAAGAGGGATCCAGAGACAGGAGGGAACCAGATACGACACAAGGAATGCAAAAGAGGGCTGGGAGCCACCAGAAGCCAGGAAGTGGCAAGGGAAGATTTTCCACTAGACCCTTCAGGGAGCATGGCCCTGCTTATACCTTAATTTGAGATGTTCAGTCTCCAGAACAGTGAGAGAGTATCTCTTGTGTTGAACCATCCAGTTTGTGGTCCTTTGTGATGGCAGCCCTAGCAAACTAATATAGAGACCCAGAAAGAAGAAAAACAAGAAGACCCTTTCAATATTCAAAAAGTATATGTACTCCTGGAAAAGTATTGCAGGAAGAAGGGAATGTGGGAAGAATAGGTGAGGGAACGGTCAATAAAGAATATTGTCAGAGAGAAATTGTATTTATCAGATAACCCCAGTGATCCAAGCCCTGTGTCAGTTTACATGTGTCTTCTCTCTTGATTTTCACTGCAGCTCTGTGATATAGAAAAGCTTGACACCATTTTGTAAATTGAGGCCTACAGAGCCTACGTGTCTGGCTCAAAGTCACAAACTAATAGGTGACAAAATCAAGAACCAAATCCATGCTTCCTGATTCTCAGCAGGTGTTCCTTCCCCTTAAGCCTGTAATTAAATAATCCAAGAATATAGTAAAAATTTCTTCCCTTGAGACTTTTAAAACTAGCCAGGACACCATAATAGGGAACTCTCAGGAGGAATAGTTCTCTCTGGGCACAGAGATGAAATTGGATATCCTAATAGATCTTTTCCAAGTCTAATTACATTCACTCTGTGAAAGGCGCTGGCTAAATGCAAGTTCATTATCATTTTATTCTAAGTTAACTGGAAAACAAGATTGATTGGCATTTTGGAGGTATTCAACATTTATATGCAGGAAATTCAGGAGACTTTAAACACATTCAAAAAAGCTTTTCTTAAGATAGCTTGTACCGCTTTTTATAGTGAAATACTCTGCACAAAACAGATGCTTTCTAAAATTTCATACTGCTGCTCTTCCCAATCTGATGACCTTGATGTGCTCAGGACCATGAAGACAATGGACAGTCTCCCTAACCTGGAGGAGAAAATAAATACTATGGCTTCTAATCTAAGTTCCTCTGTATTCACAGACAAATTTTTGCTCATTCTCTTTGCCTTTCAAAGGTGCTGATTCTGATCTCTATTCACAATGAATATTAGGAATACTATAAATTACAATTGTAGTTTAAAGCAAATGTATGCATTTTGTTTCATCCAAAGCACAGCACAGCATATAGTACTCATGTTTCAGAAAAGAAGGAACATTCTATAATGAAAATGACTTTGCACAAAATCACATATGATGGGAGTCAGGATTGAATTCATAGGTTTGTAATGTTATTTTGGTACTTAAAAAATATTCTTCAATTTTAACTGAAATAAGTTTAATGTTTACATTGGTTGTTTCTATGCAAAACAAGACAAAACAAACAGAAACTTGGTAAAACTATGAAGGCTGCAAATTGTGTTTCTTATCCCCCTTTAGTATTTCTTAAATGTATTTTAAGTATTAATATATAGGGCCCCTGTGAGAGGAAACATATCCTCAGAAGAATAGATTCTTATAAGTCTTATGTCCTTAAAGGAGAGATATACCTCTTACCAGTTCATCCATGACAACAATGTTTGCAAAAATAAGTTTTGTTCACCTGGTTTAAGTAACTCTCCTTAACCAATATCATTAATTCCTGAATAATACTTGAAGTAATTTTTTTTTCTTAGGCCTTTTTAAAGTCAGTATAATAATTAACTGTTAATTTGATGATTTTCCCCTGCCCTTCATCTTCATATGTAAAAGAGTATCTAAAATTAATAAGCAGGTGTATTTCAAGTGTGGTTTGGACACTAGCTACTGATGCCTACCGGCCGATACATGGAGCCCTTACCTTGTAGTGAGTGGAAGCCTTTCTGTGTTGATCTAAAAAATCTTCCCAGGACAAAGAAAGATTAAGCCAATACCTGGGAACCATCCTTGTTTACTCTCATTTGCCTTCTAACACCAACTATTCTGTCCTATCTTTTCCACGAACTGAATATAAGTCAAGTGTGCCAGTTCTGTCCATCACTCTGGACCCAACACCATTCAAGCCACTATCTCTCACTTGGGCCTCTGATGCTTATCTCTAGACTTCCTACTTCTCATCCATCCTCCACTTTGTTGTTAGAACAGTCTCTATAAAGCTCAAATATGATCACATCACTCAGTTGACTGAAACTATTTGTTGGCATCCAAGTGCTCTCAGGATGAGAGCATATTCCTGAACGCTGTGTGCAGGCTCTTTTGTGATCTGGCCCCAGATCCACCTCCCTCTTTTCCATCCTCTTCTGCCTCCCTACTTCTCCCTCCCTCGTACATACTCTACCACTCCCTGCTGTAGTGATACTGAACTATTTCCAGTTCAAAGGCAACTATGGGTGCTCAGATGTCCAGCCTCTGATACGTATTGATTCATGAAATATTTGCCCGGCAGTAAAACTTCTACCTGTTCTTCATGTCTTGGCAGAGAAGCCGTTTCCTCTGTGGAGGATTCTCTGAGTACCAACCTGACTGTGCTCCTGCCACAGCCTGAAGCAATAGCTGATGGTTCTCCTGTGCTGTCCCACACAATCTTAGTACTCCATGGTTGGTCCTTACCACAGTCCCCTGCCATTTAGACTGTAATTATCTAAATTCTGGAGATGGGCCTTGCTCTCTTGTTCACTGTATTATCTAAAGGGTGCTAAATAAATATTTCATGGATGTGTGAATGAATGAATTGAATAGATAAGCAGCATTTCTCAAGCACAAAATGTGTCATATTAGAAAATTACAAAATCATTTATAAACCTTAATATGAATGTAATTCTATACTCTGGACACAAGGTGTTCCATACACTTATGTTCTTTTAACTTGGTCTCCCTAAATATTCTTTATTGGTTCCTCCTTCACATTTCCATCTGTTATGTACTAAATGTTGTGTCCTTCCCAAATGTATATGTTGAAGGCTGAACCCCCAGTGTGATGGTATTTGGAGGTGGGAATCTTGGAAGGTAAGTAGCTTTAGATGAGATTATGAGGATGGGGGTCCCCATGATAAGATTAGTGTCCTTAATAGGGGGCAGGAGAGACGAGAACTCTCTCTGGCTCTCTTTCTCCACCATGTGAGGATATAGCAAGGATGTGGCCATCTGTTACCCAGGAAGAAGGCTCTCTCCAGTAACCAAATCTGCTGTCACCTTGATCTTGGACTTCCAGCCTCCAGATCTATGAAAATTAAATGTTTGCTGTTTTAAGGACCTAGTCTATGGTATTTTGTTATAGCAGCCCAAGTTGACTAAGACCCCATCCAATGACCCTAATACCATTCTTAAGTCTCTGTACATCTATAAAAAAAAATCCTCTGTAGCTGGGGTACTGTATTTGAATGGATGAGGCTGTTGTTAAATGGATGCTGTTAGATTCTTTAAGGCATTTGTTCACCCTGAGTCAAGACGCTGTCAAAGTTTGACAGATATGATCAAAGGAGTACCTGGAGCTTAAAAGGGTCAGAGAACTAAGGCATGACCAAATTATTCCCAGGTAGCTAAGGCTGTCAATGTTATTTGAAATAATCTTTCCTGAAGATGCTGGAGATGAGTTTGCCTACTTTAGCCCCAGGGAGTTCATAATGACTTCTGCGCCACTCCCTGACTCTTCTTGTCCCTTCTGTCCATGAAGACACCCATCTATTCACTTGGTGTCCTTTTTAAGAATCTCGTCGGGACAAAGCTAGCTAATAAAAACCTCAACTTCTCAATTATAGAAAAGGTTGTGAAGAAAAATCTGCCAGTGTTTAAAATCTTGTTTCTGCACACTGTTTCTCTAGGCTGGGGAGGTAAGAAGTAAACAAGGAAGAAACTATGGCTTGATTTGACTTTTACTTTAAATATGGCTGGAAAACTCTTTGTATTATTTTTTTTATTCATGTAACCTGTATCTACTAGGTGCCAGACTCTGGGTTTGAAAGAGGCAGACATAGTTCCCTCCCTTGAGGATCTCACAAGCTAAGTGGGGATAGAGTAGGCAGGCAATTGATGGAAAACTAACTATTAAACAGCATAATAAGTGAAACTGGTTCATTCATTTAATCAATAAGTATTTTCTCAGTATTTACTAGATATTGGGCTCTGTGTTGAATACTGATAAACAAAGACAGTAAACGTAACATTTGTGTCCTCAAGGGACTTTCAGCTCTCAGTGGAAAAAGACACTAAGATAAACAATGACATTACCAAGAGAAATATACTTATGAGGGAAAGAATTCTAGGTATCTATTACTTATCCATGTTATCTCTGGGGTAATAAATTCCCTAAGCACATTAAAATGGTTTGGTGACTCTCCTCTTTGGCAAACCATGTTTTGCTCATACCATCTACACAAGACAAAGGGAAAAAGGAAAAGGTAAAAATATGGGTGGGATTTCAAGAGTACCAGATTCCATTCTCCACTTGATTCTTGAATACCTGTGCAGCCTGAGACAGCAACTTGAACAATGTCTTTAGGGCTGGTGTTCAGAAGCACATCATTCTCTGGAGGGAACTGATGAGAGCAAACCACGACCTTAACAGAACTAGGTTATGGATACAAGATTGCTCACCCAAGTGATTCTAAAACCTGACTGCAGATCAGTATCATTAGGGGACTCTTTAAAAATATAGGTGCTGGGTGCACGTCCAGAAATACTGACTCAGTATCCATGGTGAGACCAGGAATCTGTATTTGAACACATTTCCTCAGGTAATTTTTGATGTCCTGCTTGCTTAGAATCATCAACCTTCGGTTTTAACACCAAATGCTGGCATGACATTAAAGACTCTTTGCTCTCTGGCCCCAACCCATCTCCTTGGAAAAATCTTTTGTAATGATCAGGTCACCTTCCCATCCCAGAACTATAAGCAGCATGCACTCCAGGCTCACTTTTGCTTTCCAATGCTTTTACATGTGCTGTTTCATCTTTCATTTTTTCTAAACCCATCAAACTATGGCTTCTTGTTTCAAGACATAACCCAGATTTCTCTTGCCTGAGAAGTCGTTCCTGACTTCCTGAGTCAGCTTTAACTGCATCCTTCTCTGTGTTCCCACAACACTCTATTTAAATATAGATAGTAAATATATTTCTCCCATCTAGATCACAAGCACCACGGCTACTTTTATTTATCTCTGTATCAAAATACCTAATAATTATCCTGAAAACATAGTAGATAGTCAATATATGATCATTAAGTGAATGAACAGAACCTGGGAGGAGGTGAGCAGTTATCAAAATTAGGGAATAACATCATAGTAGGAATTTAGTCACAGAAAGTCTGATTTTTAGTACCAATCTTGGGAAAACTGGGACATTGGATAGTTTTTTGTTTTTTTTTTTTTTTTACACAGGATAGAACTAGTCATGAACTCAGTCTTCTATTAAGATACGGGTCAAATAAGATTTAATGAAATTTGGATCTGATGTTGAGCTATCCCAACCCAACTAATGCTTTGCAAACATGACCTATTCTGTGTAAGATTGTTCCAGATCCTGGGATAATCTAGTTGCACAGATAGTAGTCAAATGGCCCCAGAAAGTAAAAAGAAAAATTAGGATAGAAAGGTATCCAGGTCATTAAATGGAAAGTATGTCATCTATATTTGTAAGTTTGTGTAAGTTCTTACTGAACATTTTTTCTCATTTTATTTCTCAACCAGGTTTGAGATGCATCTTTTCCTTCCACATAGTGTCTCCTAATATAGGGATGAATATAAAATTGGCCATAGCTCTTTGATATGAGGATTTCATGTTCAGGTAGTTCTAGACTCTAAGGTGTCCTTGAAAAAATATATAGCAAAAAAAAAAAAAAAAACAAATATTAGCTTTATGTGGCTACTAAGCCATTTTTTTCAGTGTATCACACAACAAGGTTAAGAGACAATGTTGTATAGAATGGTAATACCCATAGCCAATAAGAATTTTAAGGATAAGCCAAATCTTCAATGGAACCATCCCAGAATCATTGTACCATTTTTTTTAAATAATATATGCTCTAGGTATGCACATTCATGAGGGCATATCAAAGCCAGAGTGCTGCTGGGGAGGCAGGGGTTCTAGACATGCATTCTAAAGCTACCACCAAGTTCTCATACAAAAATTAAGCCTCTGGGTAGATACTGTTGGGTTTTTACGTTAGTAACTTTGGCTCATTCTCTTATCAGTATAGGTATCCATTTGTTCCAGAATAAATACATCACCCACTTATAATTCTTTATCTTTTCACCTAGTATACATTATTATATCCATAAGTCTCTGTGGGTAAATATAGATACATTTTATTTTTATGAGCTAGTTACAATCCCAGATTTATGTTAAGAAATTGAAAAGTAGGCTCAGGAGGAGATTGGCAATTGACTGGTAATGTCTGTTCTGTGTGCAAGAGATGGGGAAGGTGGCTCATATTCTAGATGCTTGCCATCTCATCCACGAACAGACCCACACCACACTCTTTTTACAGATATTTACTTTATAGTATAAGGCTTTCTTATTATCGGGTATTATCAAATTCAGTTTTGGAACCTAGGTCACAGACTGGGAAAATCACATTTAGCCTTTTACTGGCTTCTCTTAAACTCAAAATGTTGCCAAAAGAAAAAAAAAAAAAGAAAATCATTGAGTCAATCAAGCAAAATATCTCATTTGATGTGGACATAAATGAGAAATGCAATTTTATGAAATCTTAAAAATCAGGTAGTGTATAAAGAAAGTTTTCACATTTCCAAATGCATTATGAAGATAATAGAAGCTTGAGGTAGTTCCAATAAAAAAAGAATGAGGCAAAAGAGAATTTTTTTCAAATAAAAGTATAAAATTAAAGGTTTTATTATTTGAACCATATCATTGTCTACTAAAAAGGATTCAATAAGCACAGAATCTTGATGCAGTCAGGTGACGTATTTTATGAGCAAAGGCTTATTATTATGTGTTGTTGTTTTCTAGTAATTTTAAAAGACCATTAGCAGTAAACAACAGTGATCCTATGTTCTGACAAAGCAATATGAAGCACAATTAGAATTAATGTAAGTAATAAATTAAATACTTCTGAAATAAAAACACTGCCAATAAGTGTGCCTTAGTAAGATTATTTAAAATGATCTTGCAGTACTCCTGGGCTTAGTCACTCACTTATTCCTTTTGTAATATGCACAGGCATACCAAATTTCAACATTTTGATAGAAAATATTTAAATATATTTTTTTTAATTTTAACAGTAGTCCCGAAAATAAATTTTAGGATTTCACCCATTTGCAAGTTATTATGGTAAAGCAGGAATTAGATTCTGAATGTGTCAGGTAAGACTTGCCCAGGTCTCTTGATCCCACAGCCCAGACACCACCTATTCCACATTGTTTTTCAGAACATTTTATCCATATACATTTCTCAAGAAGATTTCCTTAGCATAAAACCCTTGAAAATCCATCATAAATCATCTTTGGATGACAAGTTTTTAAGATATAATTAAATTGTGCTGTTTGTTTTCAATGATTGAAACAGAATCAAGGACAGGTAAAGCTTTTATTAAATGTCTCTTATTAATGTTTAAGTTAAAGTCAGTGGAGATATACAATTGGATTCAAACACTATTTTCCCACAATTTTATCTTATGAATAATGTATTCTCTAAAACCATTTCATATCAGGGCCCTCCGGCTCCCAGTCTGCAGAGCTTTGTTTTCCAGACACGGGGACAGCTGTTCCCCTCCGTTCATATTTAGCCCCATTCTTATATCTTAAACCATTCTTGTCTTTAGTGAACAAATTAAAATTGTCCTAGTTGAGTAATCCTAGTAATGCAGTATCAAGCCATCCTTTTAGAGGGGAAATTTCATGTGTAGGACCAAAATATTTGGGTTTAAATATCAACTTGCCACTTAAAAACTGTGTACCCTTAGACAAGTTACTATTGTCTCATCAAATCTCTTTTCCTTTAAGGTAACCCTTATGTAATGTTAAGAAGACATCACATATCAAGCGCTAAATAACGTTTGTTGCCTTCCCTAGGTCTTTGCATCACAATTTTCAAGTAAAATTACCAAGAAGTTTTACTGCCCCATGGTTACTTCCTAGATGATCTGCTTAGCCTTCCTCAGTGACCCAAAATTTTGGATCCAAAGAAGCCTCCATAAAATTTTGAAGCAGAAGTCTCCAGAACTCCTCCATGGAGTCTATACCTCCACCTGCTGATGTACCTCCCAGATGTGTTCTCCTAGTACTCTGCTAATTGGATGCCTCTGTGTCCTGCAGCCATGTGCAGAGCCTGGTGCAGGACACAGCTGAGAACCTTCCTTCCTTTGAAGGAAAGCCCTTGTCATGGGAGCTTGAGAGGCAAGGGGGGCGGGGCATGGCCTGAGATGAGGTTACACAGGTAGGCAGGTTCCAGGCCACACAGGTGTTCACAGAAAGGAGTTCAGATTTCATTCTGAGAGCAGTAGGAAGGTTTGGGGTTTTAAATGAGCAAAAAGATTTGATGAAATTCTTCCTTTGCTCCCTGTGGTCATGAGATTTAGATCAATTCATGCCAATGACTCAAGCCTCAGTTTCCACATCATGAAAGAGAGCTGCTAACACCCCAGCAACTTAACCAACAGGATGATAGTGAGAATTACATCATGCAATATACATGAAGTCATACAAGCATAATAATGACAGTTACTAGAAGCCATCTTCTGGCAAAATGTTATAAACCTGAAAGAAGAAAATGGACTCCTTGATTATTTGTTTACTTTCAGTTTTATTCGGTTTACTTTCTTTTATATAACATGAAGGTGGAAGGAATAGATTCCTGCCACTTGCAGCACCTGTTAGTCATGGCTAGAGGTAGAGCAGAGGGCAGACCTACCCAGAGCATACAATAGATTGGGACATAGGACCGGTGGGGAAAGGTCCCTATCCTTTGTAACATAACAAATGGACTGTTTAACTGAAAGTTCTAGAAGAATAGGAGTTCCCTCTTTACTGCCACCACTTGGAAATAAGACAGAGGAGAGATTTCTTCATCAACAATTGTGGCATTCTCCTCATTATTCATTCATTCATTCGTGTGTGCCTTTATTTATCCCACAAACTTTAATGAGCCTTGAGTTGACATCTCAGGCCTTCTGATTTCTCATGTATAAAAGAGGGACTCATAATGACAGTTTATTTATATTATAATCTTTATATGCACATTCATTGTATTTATGTGCACATTTAAATATATTCCAGGCATTGTACTAATAATTTACATGTAATATCTTGTTTAATTTTTCCAGTGTCCTCTAATGTAAATAGGTATGGTAACTAGGCACATTTTATACATGAGGGATTTCAAAGTCATGGGCCAGCCCAAGTCACTCTGCTAGTAAGCATCAGAGCTGAACTTCAACTTGGCTCTATTTGACTTGAAAGCCACAGCTCTGAGCTACTACATCACACAGCTATCAACCATAGCTCAAGTAAAGGTAAATGATGATAGCACATGTCAAATGTTCTAGCAGCTTAGTATCCAGCCTTTCCAGCTTCTTGGGTGGTGTCTTTTTCATGCTGACATTTTCCGATTTCTGTAGTCGGGTAAAAAACAGCTTAGCTTTCCAGCTAATTTTCCCATGGTGTAAGAACAGTTAATAGGCAATGTGTAAATAGATAACTCACAGTTTTATGGTATTCCATTAGCTTGGCTCAAATTCACAAGGAGCATGTAGTATAGTGGTGGCAAGCAGGCTCTGGGGCCAGACAGCCTTTGTTTGAATCATGGCTCCATAGCCTGCAATATATATAATCTTTCTTACTTAAATTTTTTGCCATCAGGGATAATAAGAATATCTCATAGAGTTGCTATGAAGATTACTTGTATTTATAATTCAAAGTTCTTACTATAGTGATTGACACATATCTAGTGGTCAATAAATGTTAACTATTAACACAGGTATCATTTACATGATACAATTGCTGTTTCAGCATGTTCTAGCCTCAAGTTTGAAAGCAATAAATGGTTTCTTCCAGATGCTATCTTTATCCACATTTAATCCTCAACACCATAAACTTGAAATCTGACCTGTTGAATGACTATCCTTCTATAGCCCAAATTTGTGTCCTCTCGAGCCATGTGATAAATAGCCATTCCATAAACATTGACTCTGCATACCAGAGTGCATGACAGGTGCTGGGAATATAAAAGAAGATGAATCTCTGCCTTCTAGAGGTACAGGGTTTAATGAATGTGGGTGACCATTTAGTTATTTGTCAAGTCTTCTGTGAAGAGGATTCTGGCATTGAGTGGCAGGTGCAGTAGTTGACCTTCAGATTCTATAATATATCGAAGCGTCTCCTTTCTATTTTTCCCCGACTCAGGCTGACAGGCTGTGTCAGGCACACAATAAATGAAAGCTTTTATTGTTGCCTTGGAGAGGCAGCTTGGTAATGTAGGAAGAGGCTAGGTTTTGTGTTAGAGAACTGAGTTCAAATCCTAGCTCTACCATTTTAGGAGCTGTTAGCTTGGATCTGTTATTCAACATCTTTGAGCTTCTATCTTTTATAAAATGGGGAGACTACCTAACTAACAGGGATTTTGTGGAAATAAGTCGTGACACGCGTGGAGCATCTAGCACAGACCCGGGCATAAAGCAGGGCCCAGCCAACGCCTGCTGGGAGTGGCGGCAGCAAGCAGTAGCCACGGCTGCACTGGGAGAAGTGGACTTGGCTGCAGCCACAGATGTGGCTGCCACTTTCTTCTCTTTGTTTGCTCAGATGCTGCCTTTATGATGGTAATGGGTCACTTTTGAATCCAAAGTCCATTCTAGAGATAAAGAAAAATGACAGTGGGTTTCCCTGTAATTAATGGCATTTTTTAGCATTTCAGTCTGATTATAAATAGAATATAAGATGCCTTCTGTGGTGAATAACGTGTTTTTCTAGTTTTCTAGATTTATGAATTTAGCTCATATGAAATTAATTATTGTGGGTGTATTACATGGATGTGAAACATCTGGAATAATAGGATTTTATTGTTAATAGACCTCTCAGGAACTCACGACAAACATTCTTATGATAGCAACATATGCTGCTAGTTTAATGAGAACCATCACTGACAATTAATGGTTCTTGCACTTTCGGTAAATTACATGTTTTCAAATTTTATATTCTTTATTTTCATTTTTATGGTTTCAGTTTGTGACTTGTTTAAAATTAAAGCCAGAGCTCCTTACAGAGGGAGAAAATATTTATTGAGTATGTACTATGTGCCAAACACTGTGTTATATATTATATATATGTGAATATACATGAACCTATGACTTTTTAGGCCTGAAAAAAATTCAGATATCTTTTTATTTATAAATAAGAAGTCTGAAGCACAGTGAAATTAATACTTTAAAGTGAGTGCCCAAGCTAGCATTAAAGGTTGGATTTATCTGTTCTTCATTCATCAGAAGAGAAATTAGAATATTGTAGCAAAAATTCCCTTTTCTATAAATACGATTTCTGCTTTCAGTAGGCTTCAACTTTACACATAACCACCTTCTAAGGACATATTGGGCTTAAGCCTATGTGGGTAAGGAGTTGATAAAGAAATCTATCAATTTAAACCTTCCATGTATTTTAGAACCTAGTCTGTACATAGTGTGAGGTCAAAGGCCATGGAAGTATCCAGGAGGGAAATATATGGTTTTCCTTGTTCTCTTGGTGCAGAAAAGAGGAATTTTTATTGATCGCTAGCTATGTATAAACTATATGCTGGCCATTAAATAATCCGGTTCTCTGAAGTGGAAGGTTTCGCCTGCTCCTCAAAGCTCACTCTGCTGCTCTTCCTCCACGCGTTTATTTTGGCTAGCCTCAAATTAAACATAATTGATATATTTTAGACAAATAATAGAGAGAGAACATGATCTGACCGCCAAACCAGAAAAGGTGATTAGGGGAAGGCAAATAAATGGTAGACATACCTTTGTAGGGAGAAGACAGAATTAGTTCCCTTTGTGTTTCATTAATCTGCATTTAGTCACTATCACCTTTATATAAAGAAAAAGGCAAAATTCTTATCACAGTATTCTATTTTATTATTTCCCAGCATTTGTATTATTTGAAATTGTCCTGTTTAGCTATTTAAATCTTGAATATTACTTCCTCCCCTCACTAGAATGTTAGTTCCATGAGAGCAGGTACTTTTTTCTCTCTTGTTTGGTGCAGTTTACCCAAAGGCTAGAAGTAGTGCAGACACATAGTTGGCACAGACATTTATTGAATGAATGAATGAATATCTACCTTTGTTTCCACACATGACAAATTCTAGCTTATGTTACATACTCATTCACTGAATCATTTAAGGAAGGTATGCTGTATGCCATGGAAGGTATATTCACATAATACACACACACAGGTATGCATAAATGAGAGACAAATTTGCATAACAGGTGAGGGGTAGTAAGCTCCAAATAGTGTCTGGACCTCTCCCTTGTTACATGAACTCAGGAAGTTCCACAACTTTTCTGAGCCTCCTTTAACACATGTATAAAATGCTGATGTATGCCAGCTCCAGCCAACCTTGACAGCAACATACACTCTACTGTTTCTGCCCCAACTCGTTTCTGAGCCGCTGAGAATCTGGCCAGTAGAAGGTAGGTGATTTCTCCTATTAAAACATGGTGTCTAGACATAGTCTGCAGATTGCACACCAGATGCTCCCCATCCATGCATGTTTATGAGCAAGATTTGGCACCTTCAGGAGACCTAGGACATGGCAGCAATCTGTCCACTATCAGGTGAGATCGTATGGCAGGACCAGCTGCTGTCCAAGCTTCCGGTTCTCCCTCCAGTTCCCACTGAGTGAGGACCCTAGTCCTCAGACTCTGGTCTGCTGTGGGCCTGTCACCATAGCAGGTCCTACTAACTCTTTCCCCAGGGGCTGGGCCCTGTTTTTGGCTTTCCAGATATTGCCTCATTATTTCCAAGTTCTACTGTTTGGCCAAACTCCAGATGCCCTCAGTGGCCATTACCTAACACCTTGTACCATAAATGTTGTTATCTCACATCAAACAAGTTTATTCTTCAACTCTTCTGAATTTCCCAGATTGGATAGCTGGACCTTTTCTAGCCAAATAATCCAGTGAATTTACCCCAGTTACCAAACTGCACTCATTATTCATTTAGTACTATATAAAGAGGAACGATAGATACAAAGTATATAACACCTTGTTAGTGTTTAAGGGTATTTAGAACAGATCTGGCAGGAGTCATTGTATACCCCTGCAAAACAAAGTCTCCTTGAGATGTGAAGAGTGTAATTTGCAAGGTCAATTGTGAACAATCCACTAATCATGAAATACAAGGTGCATTCACACCCGAAGTAATTTCTGCTTTTCTTTTAAGGTAAGCTAGACACAATAAACTGTAAACAGATCTTTTCACTAGTAATAAAAATGTCCTCATGCTGATTTTTAGCTCAAGATATTCCTACATATCAAGACTGGAGCTACATTATAAAGCTGTTCTGGATTCTATATAATGAACTCAGAGAGTTTTTAAGGGTTGAGATGGTAAAAATACCTAATAAAATATAAACTTTGCTAAACTTTATATTTTTACTATATGACTACTTTCCAAAGAGAAGGGAATAAGGCTAGTGAAATGAACAAAGCCAGATTATATTCACCCCATTATTTCTTGGGTAAATAAAACCTTGATATTTCCCTACAGCCCAGCACCATACCTGGCACCTGGCACGTGCTCAGTAAATGTTGGTTGAAAGAATGTCAGCCGCTGACCTTTTTCTTCTCATAGGTCATGGGAGCTGAGAAAGACCAAGGTCAGAGATAATGACACTTCACCACCTCATGGCCACAGTGAGAATTATGGAAGTGCTTTAGAAGTGAGTTATTTGAAGCTCAGTGGGGAAAGATTCTTCATCTTCTCAGATCTCTGCTGTCATTTCACAAAGAGAAATAAAGACTTATCTTGATGGCAGGGGACATTCGGGGATAAAGATGCTGAACATGGTCTGAGTCTGGAGCTCTCAGAGGGCAGTTGGTGAAGCAGTTTGAATAACAGAAGAGTCAATCTTTAGAATCCTCCACAGAGGCTCAGAAAGATGTGTAAAGCACTTGGGATTTGATTTTACTTTTCAGAGTTTTCTATTCTATTCTTATATTTGCTATCACTGAGTGGAACAGAAAGCAGACCTGTAAGACTGTTCAAGTTGTATTGTGTGTGTGTGTGTGTGTGTGTGTGTGTGTGTGTGTGTGTGTGTGTGTGTTCAAAGAAGAGGAGGAAGGTCATGGAAGACTTGTGGGGAGGATGCGTTTTTTTCTGATAAAAATGTCTGTACAACATTCTGAAATGGAACACAGAATCTGTTCATCTTCCTTGGGGAATTGATAATGTACAATCGATGGGAAGATTTTCTTTGACTTTCTGAAGAAGAGAAGTTTATTATGTCTGTAATCTATGAAAATTCCTCATCCTCTAGTTCTCTTACTGCCTTGTAATAGGTAAATTATAAGGAAATATACAAATAGCACAAACCTTGCCCTTTAAAGGAACTGGAAAGCGGGCAATAGTTATTATGTATCTACTATCTTTTCAATGCTGTAATAAACATGTTACAGTCTTATCTCATTTAATACAACAACCCTAGGAAGCAGATATATAATTATCCCCATTTTGCAAATTATGAAATGGAGATTCAAGAAGTTGAAGATGCTTGTCTTTTGGTTCTGTCTGTCTGTTATCATCCACCATGAGCACAATCTGTCCTGGAAGTTTTCCCTATCTTTATCTGAAAGAAGTAACCCTTCCTTCCTTTGTGCCATCTCTGTACTTGGTGCATGCTTTTAATGTTATATCTCTGTATTTGAATTAATTTCTTTTCAAGTTTTGTTATGCCTTACTAGAGTATAAATCTCCAGATAGTCAGGATTCTGGTTTTTATCTCTGTATTCTTTGCATTGATTACAGAAATGTTTAGTTTTTGAAGTAAATGCCACATAGCCAGTTAGGCATGAAGTCGGAATTTAAATTTAACATTTTTTTGATTCTGAAAGCTCATGCATTTTTCATTATACTATGATGCCAAAACTTGAAGACAGACAGAAAGATTAACACAATTATATTATTAAGTAATGCACTTAAGTAATACAATTATATCCAATTTACATACCTAATATAAATATACTAGGGTTAAGGAATAGGTAGACAACTTGCAGGTAATGCAAATCTAGACAATGTGCAGCCCTGGGAGACTGTAAAACTCCTAGAATAAGTTTAAGAATGTTGTTTTTGATTTACCAATTTATTATTATTATTATTATTATAAACTACTACCTGATAGGCCCTGCAGGAGGTAGAAGGGTGAGGGTAGCAGGAACCCCACCCTTAAGAAGTTTTCAGGTAACTAACATGGTGCAAGGAAACATGCACATGCCACAGTGCATTCCATTCTGAGCTGTACCTTCCTTATGTTTGATTTGGTGCTATTAATATCCTTGAGGATTGTCGTGAAAACTGAAACAGATAACATATGCTATTGGACCTGGTGCCTAACAAAGACAAAAATAAATCAATGTTAGTCCTCAGCCCAAAAGTAGATATGAATATGGATATGGATATAGACTTAAATCAGAGGTTTTCAAAAGGGGTTGGGGGGATTTTGTTCCCCAGGTGACACCTGGACGTTTCTGGAGACATTTTTGGTTGTCACAACTGGGGGTGTGCTACTGGCATCTAGTGAGTAGAGGACAGGGATGCTGCTAAACATCCCCTGATGCACAGAACAGTCTCCCACAACAAAGAATTGCAGAATTATCTGGCTCCAAATGTCATGGGCTGTAAGTGTAGGTACAGATATAGATGCAGACATAAAAGTGCCAAGTGTTACAATGTCAGTTCTACTTCTTCGAGAGTGCAGAGGCGGAAGAGGGATGACTCCCTGTCTCCAAATCTGAGGAGACTTTGTGAAAGAGCCAGGATTTATGTTGGCTTTGGGATTAAGTGAGGTAGAGAGAAAGCAATTGGAATTTCAGGAGGAGCTTGATTAATGGAAAAAGAGGCATTTGGGGATTAGAGTCAATGAAAGGATTTTCCAATCAGGTGGTGAAATCTGGAACAGTAAGTGGGGGACTTAGCAGGACTGTATAATAAGAATGTTGGTATAGGAGGCGAGATGTGTGGGTGAACACGAAATGAGGAGCATGATGTTAGAGGAAGGACAACAGTATGCTGAAGGAATGCATATTAATAAATAACACTTGTTTTACTCCTTCATTTATTAAAAAAGAAGAAGACATTAAAAAATATCAAGTGTCCTAAGTATACCAGGGACCTATCTAGGCAGTGGAAATAAACACGTAATTAAGGCACTGTTACTAAAATCATAATCTATTATAGCGTTCCCAAAGTGTTTTCTGATGAAGTTACATATTAACAGGAAATTAAATCAAATGCTATGTTCAGAAAACAATTCTCTTAAACTGTTGGAGAACTTAAACGGTTCTCTTCCTAAAGGGTGCCACAGAGATTTGAATAGGCTTACAAGCTATGGCACGTAGCAATTCTACATTTATGACTGTTGCCTTAGTCTTTTTTCTGTTGCTTATAACAGAATACCTAAAAGTAGGTAATTTATAAAGAAAGTAAATTTATTTCCTACAGTTATGGAGGCTGGGAAGTCCAAGGTTGAGGGGCTGCATCTGGTGAGGGCTTTCTTGCTAGTGGGGACTCTCTGCAGAGTGCTGAGGTAGCTCAGGGCATCACATGTTGAGGGGACTTAGCATGCTAGCTCCAGTCTTCCTTCTTGTAAAGCCACCAGTCCCACTCCCAAGATAACCCATTAATCCATTAACCCAGTAATACATTAATGCTTTTATCCATGAAAAGATCAATCCACTCAGAAGGGCACAGCCCTCAGGACCCAGTTACCTCTTACAGGCCCTACCTCTCCATACTGCCAAATCAGGGATTGAATTTCAACTTAGGTTTTGGAGGGGACAAATATTCAAACCATAGCATTTCTGAAATGCTTTTTTTTAGAGGAGCATCTCCCAGAACTAATGCTTAGCCAAGTACAATTTGGAAAACACTGTTTTGGCACCAGGTATATCACGAGTAAGCCAGTAAGAAAACACTAAATGTTTTCATGATAGTATTGGAATTTGCAAAGAGTTTGGTAAGAAAACCACCTCTGGTGATTTCGATACTTGAAATTTCTAGAATAAAGATTTTCTTTATTTTTTGTTTTAATAGGCAAGAAAATTAAGTCAGTTTATGGTTGGCCTCTGGCATGCATTTGGTGCTAAATAAAGATTTTTGAGTATAATTGAATTACTGAGACACTAGGAATGGGGTTAAAAAAAGAGGAAGATAAAAAGAGTTTATGAAAGGAAAATCTGCAAAGCTTAGCAACAGAATGTGTGTGTATATATATATATATATATATATATAATAAAAACAAGTAGGAAATTAAGGATAAATAAGAATCAATCTTTGATATTAGAGAAAATTATGGTTTAATCAATTCACAAGATCACATAGAAGAATGTTATAGAGAAATCATATTGAAAAGTTAAGTATCAGTCCAAGGAACTAGATTGCTATGTTCAAACTAGGTCACAAATTTACTGTGTGAACCTGTCCATTATCTTTACGCTTTCAGACTTTCACTTGGTTATTTATAAAACATAGGTATCTATGCTTCCTATGAGGATTAAATAGATTGATTAAATATAAACACATATATGTAAGTGTATACATACATTTACATATATAAATACATACATACATGTATTACTCACATATAATACATACATGTAAGTGTAGACACACATATAAGTAAAAGGGATTGTTGTTATTGTTGCTCACATTCTAGACCCATAGACACTTTCATAAAGGATTTCAGTCACATGCATTTTATTAATTAGTTTTAAAAGAATTCATGGCTACTGTAAAATGATGACTTTTCTAACCACCTTTTATTGATATCAGAAATTCTACTTTTCTTGATATTCAAATGAAACTAGGTTAATATGATTTTAATATTCATATATTTAGTTATTATAAGTTAATGCAGTTCACTAAGTGGCAATTAGGTCCATATTATCTAGGATACCAGATGTTGTAGGGATAATAACCAATTCCAGTCCTCCAGGAGATTATAATCTAAGGCGTTAAAGGGGAGATCAGTTTGATATATGTATAATTAGCATAACTAGGATATAAATAATAATACATGTTTTGAATTTATATATAGCTTTTATACATTTTATTTCATTTGCTCTTTACAACCAACCTGTGAGGAAAGCCTTATGCTGTTTTTCTTATTACTGTCCTCATTTTGTGGTGGAAGAAACAGGGGACCAAGAACTATGCTATTCTCCAAGTAAGGACAATTGAATAAGACAAAGTCCTTGTTTATAGCACTTTCTAATCTATTAAGGAGGCAGAACTCCTGAGAGCCAGAGAAAAGAATAACTATTATGTCAGAAACAGTTTTACAAAGGTAGCAGCATCAGATTTGGCACAATAAATGTTATTTGTCATAGATATTATCTCAATCTTGGAGAAGCTGAATTATGGAATTGTCAGCTGTGTAGCCTAACAGCTTCTTTTGTATAGGAAATTGCATGTTCTTTAGTGTGTTGTATGAAAAATCAACAAATGATAAATATGAAAGAGATCCAAACATCCATATAGTCCATTTTGTGGAGACTGAGTTTCAGAGAGAGAGGTTAAATGACACAGGTACGAACTGATGTCCAGGCACATGGTGTTGAGGTATAAGCCCAGCTGAGCATCTCCCTTGGGGAAGTGGCATCATTTTCTCTCTGACAATATCCTGAGAAGTTAATTTCACATTGCCTCAGTGGTGGAAAGAGAGCCAATCAGACAGGCAGAACATACTCATTGGAAGGTTCCAATGACATCGTGAAGTACCTGAAACAAAACACTCATAGCAGAAATGGCATCCCAATCACAAACTGTTCTGGTTCTCTAGTTATCTCTCCACAATGTGTTTGGAAATAGAAATGCCCCTTTTGGAATTTACAAAGCCCTAGGTTTCATGGACAATTTAAGGTTTCAATATAGGGGAGCGGATAGTCTTCTGGGCAAATGAAAGCTTGAGTAACTAATTTATATGATAAGAATAAATGTTAGCTTATGTATTTGTATTCCCAGCTGTCGATGTTATCATACTGGTATTAATAATACAGAGATGAGAACACTGTGTCAGTTCAATAAATAATAATAATAATAATAATAATAACTACCATTTCCTGAGTCTCTACAAGGTGGCTAGGAGACTTTTAAGCACTATTTCATAGATTTTTCTATTTAACCCTCAAAAAGAATGCACGTATTGTTATTTCCATTATACAGATGAAACAAGTGAGGCTCAGGGGTGACTTGCCTGGAGCACATAGCCACTAAGCAGCACATTCTGGATTTTTCTTATTTGATTTGTATCTTTTTTTCTTTATTTCAGCATATTACTGGGGTACAAATGTTTAGGTGACATATGTTGCCTTTGCCCCACCTGAGTCAGAGATTCAAGTGTGTTCATCCCCCAGACATTGCACACTGCACCCATTAGATGTGTGTATACCCATCCCCTCCTCCTTATCCCCCACCTGCCCAACACCCAATGAATGTTACTACTGTATGTGCACTTAAGTGTTGATCAGTTAAAACCAATTTGATGATGAGTACAAGTGGTGCTTGTTTTTCCATTGTTGTGATACTTCACTTAGTAGAGTGGGCTTCAGCTCTATCCAGGATAATACAAGAGGTGCTAGATCACCATTGTTTTTTGTGGCTGAGTAGAATTCCATGGTATACATATACCACATTTTATTAATCCACTCATGTATTGATAGGCATTTGGATTGTTTCCACATCTTTGCAATTGTGAATTGTGCTGCTATAGACATTCTAGTGCAGATGTCTTTTTTATAGAATGTCTTTTGTTTCTTTGTGTAGATGCCCAGTAATGGGATTGTTGGATCAAATGGTAGTTCTACTTGTAGCTCTTTAAGGTATCTCCATACTGCTTTCCACAGAGATTGTACTGGTTTGCAGTCCCACCAGCAGTGCATGAGTGTTCCTATCTCTCTGCGTCCATACCAATATTTATTGTTTTGAGACTTTTTGATAAAAACCATTCTCACTGGAGATAAGTGATATCTCATAGGGTTTTGTTTTGCATTTCCTTGATGATTAGAGATGTTGAGAATTTTTTCATATGTTTGTTGGCCATTATACTATCTTCTTTTGAAAAGTTTCTGTTCATGTCCTTTGCCCACTTTGTGATAGGGTTATTTAATTTTTTCTTGCTGATTTTCCTGAGTTCTATATAGATTCTAGTTATCATCCTTTATCGGATGTGTAACATGTGAATATTTTCTCCCATTCTGTAGGTCGTCTGTTTGCTCTCAAGGTAGTTTGCTTGGCTGTGCAGAAGCTTTTTAATTTCATCATGTCCTATTTATTTATTTTTGTTGTTGCTGTTATTGCCTTTGGGGTCTTCTTCATAAATTCTTTGCCTAGGCCAATATCTATAAGAGTTTTTCCAACATTTTCTTCTAGAATTGTTATGGTTTCACCCCTTAGATTTAAGTCTGTTATCCACCATAAGTTGATTTTTGTGAGAGGTGAGAGGTGTGGATCCTGTTTTAGTCTTCTGCATGTGGCTATCCAGTTTTCCCAGCACCATTTATTGAGTAAGGATTCTTTTTCCCAGTAAATGTTTTTGTCTGCTTCATCAAAGATCAGATGGCTATATGAGGATGGTTTTATATCTGGGTTTTCAGTTCTGTTCCATTGGTCTATGTCTCTGTTCTTGTGCCAGTATAATGCCATTTTAGTTACTATAGCCTTGTAGTAAGCTTGAAGTCTGGTAAATCGATGCCTCCCAATTTGTTCTTTTTGCTTAAGATTGCTTTTGCTATAAGGGGTCTTCTCTGGTTCCATATGAAGCATAGAATTATGTTTCTGTATCTCTGAAAAATGACGTTGGTATTTTAATAGGGATTGCATTGAATCTGTAGATTGCTTTGGGTGATAGAACAATTCTTGAACTTGGTAGTCTTTTGGAGTGATGATCTTCATGGTCTCTTCTAATATAACAGAACTATTATAGGAACTGATAAATAATTTGGAAAGGTAATATATAATAAAGAATTTCCAAAGAGAATTGCAATGCATTGCTATTCCTGTTGTTAGAGAACTGACATAGTGAGAATGAAGGATTTGAATTCATGAGTCATTAAAGTTCAGTCAATATAATTCTTTAGAAGTATAATTATTTATTTTATGCTAGTTTTGGATGTCATATATTATTAGTAGGACAGGCAAATAAGAGTTCTGTACTTCAAAGGATGAATTGGTCAGGAATTTCTTCTATCTGCTGGCCCTAACACTGAAGTAGCAAAACTATAAATAGGACCAATCTAAAGTCACACATAAGAAAGGATATAGGTGATATGTCAAAATATATTACATAGAGAAATATAAGATGTGGAAGAATACTGAAGTCAGGAGCCAAATTAAATAGGAAATGTCAGATAGCCCACAATCCAAGAGATGATCAGAAATCTGAATGGACATGGATTGATGAGTCCAATTCAATTCAACAAATGTGCACTGACTGCCTTTGATGTGCTGAGCACCATGCTAGGCCGTAGGGAAATATCAAGATTACAAAGATGAGTTTAAAATGAATTTGTTCTTCAAGGATCTCATAGTCCTGGTGAGAAAGATACACAGGAAAAAATAATTAAAATACCTTGCAATAAAAATGGCACCATCTTATATGCGATCTGTTACTACTTGCTCTTTCATTCAATATTATTATTTCTAACATTCATCAATGGTGTTGTGTGTAATTGAGATATATTCATTTGACTACTGAATAATTTACACTTTGTGTGTTTATATTACAATTTCAAATCTCAAAGTAATGCAAAGTAAATAATACATTGCTCAGGAACAAAGGCATATATACTTAATACAAAAACAAAATATAGGGGGTTATACATGTAGTTTCCAAGATAGTGATACCTCTGGGATGAAATGAAAAAAATAGATACATAGGTAGAAACAATAGAAGGGGTGATGCTATTGTTCTTACATGTGGTGGTGGTGTGTTCAGAGTTTTTTATTTTAATGCGTCTATATATATGCTTAAATATACACATATAAGTATGTACATATATATCCACATATCCATATATACACACAAAATGTATTATTTGTATGTGTAATATATTACAAAATAAAGCATCTAAATTTTTTAAAGTTTTATTGTATAGTACACTATAGAGGCATAAGTGCGTGGAATGAAATTGTCCAAGAAAAGAAAGAGGAGTTCTTTACCTTGGTTGGGTAGATGGTGAATGAGACTTTTAAAAAGGTGTATTATATCTGAACTGGATTTTTGAGGAATGTATAAATGCTTACCTCATTCAGAGAGAAAGGACATTCAAAGAAAAAAAAAAAGTGCCTGCCCTGGAATACTTTTGTTTATTTCTTCCTCTTATGTACTATTCCCTATATAGTATCTCTAACAGCACAATATGTGTCTGTAACAACATATAATTGTTAAATAAATTAAGATGTTCAGGATTGATGGAATGTAGTGTGTGGATGTGTACATATGAGGAACTTGTAGGGAATAAGGTTAAAGAAGCAGAAAGCAGCTGTTTATGTTTTAATGCCATGCAAAGCATTTTAGGAAAGGAATATGGTGCTTAAAGCAGGGGAGTGAAAATTTGGATTTCAATGGCGGAACACTCTGGCCACAGTGTGAAGGAGGCTTGGGAGTTGGGAGGACGGTGGCGGTGGGAACCTGTATCAGAAACAGGGAGGCCAATTCAGAGGCAGTGAACTTGTCCTAGCAGGAAGTGACAATGTGGAGCTGAGACAGCAGCCACGACAATGGCCAAGAGGGACTCTTCAGACTGTTAATGAGGAGCAGGATGAACAGGCAGATTCACCAGATTCACTGGCATGAGTCTGGGAAAGGTTGCGTATCCCTACAGTGTATGTCTTTCAGTCTTAAAGAGATACATGTTCTGGCCCCAGGGTTTTACAAAGATTATATGTTCTTTCTTTCAGCTTCTCAGATTGTAGCTTGGTTAGACATGACAATACTTGTTTGGACAACCTATTTTAGAAGCACTGGCAAACTCACAGATCATTTTGTTGTGGTGGCTTAAAGCACTTTGTCTTTTTAAACTGGCTAAAATTTAGGGACCTCCTCCCCCTCCTTCTTCTTCTTCTTCTCTGCCTCCTCTTCCTCCTGTTTTACTTTTGCATTTGGGAAAAATCAATGGTCCCCAAAAATGGCTCTAAAGGCATGAACTGAACATCTTGGCACTGTCTTTTTCGACTCTGGCACATCCAGCACGCATTTATTCATTCATACCATAAGTATCTACACATGCTCTCTGGGGCGTGCTGCAGGGTCCTGCTCATATCCTTCCTTCAGGATGGAAGCACTCACCTCCCCTCCTCAGGTGGTGGACCAGCTGATGGTTTTCAACTGAACCTGTCTGTGGAAACTGCCTTTAGCTGAAGAGAGCTGCTTTGCTCAAGATCTTATCCACTCCCAGAGAACAGCCTGCACAATGGCTGGCCGATGGGTTGGTTAAAGTCCCCCCATTTGCCTCAAGGTGGGACAACTCTGAAGGACTAATCCAATTCCAGAATTTCCATGGGATAGGCTGAGGCCTTTATTACAACAGCATCACAATTCAACTCTGCTCTCAGCTCTGTCCTTCCTTCGCTTGTCCACAGTTGTGATCGCTCTCTAATAAACTTCCTGTACACAAATTCCCATCTCAGAGTTTGTTCCTCATGGAGTTCAAACTAAGTCTCCTGCCATGTGCCTGGCACAGTGGACATAATGATTCCAAAGAGACCGAAAGGGGTGCAAAGATAAAAAGTTAAAGCAAGAGTGACATTTAAGGGTATGTGAAGGCAGATGACTGTGTGTGTGTACCATTTGAATGATGTATTTCTATCCTTGAGAAGCAGATTGGTTAAATCCAAGAAGGTGCATGAAGGTATAACATAATCTTTTGAAGCCATTGGGATAGTATGCTCTTATCTCTTTAAGAACAAGAGAGATATGCTTTGGGGATTGGCAACATTTTCTGTCTGCAGACATGGGTGCAGTCTTAGTTATCACTCTATAGAGGATTTACTGTGTCTCAAAGCTTTAATCTCAGAGAACATTGATTTACTCTTCAAAAATTTTAGGGGTTTCTGCTGACAGCTAGGCTGAGGGGAGTTTAACTTTGTAGTGAGACATTTTTCCTTTCCTGTGTATATACCCAAGGTAGCGAAGGGAATCATATTTAAGGATGGCTGAGTTCATGGTTTCAAAGTATGAGGGTCATTTTGTTTTTTTGCAATAGGCCATAAACAAAATCAAATAATGAATCCTGTTTGTTAATTAAACGGTGTGGGATTTTGCAGCCTAATTTCAATAGAAAAAAATTCTTGCTCATGGCAGTCTAGGTTGAAACTTAAATGACAGCACATTGCCATGCCAATTAAAAATTCAAAAATAAATACAATATTTGAAACTGCCCATCTCCACCAATGCACACACACATACACACACACCCCTACTGGTTTTCAGAAATAGCAACAGAAGAGTTCTCTTCCAAGTTTTTTTTTTTCTTCATAACCCTTTAAAATATCAAGGGAGTAAATGAAGCTCGGCCTCTGCAATGAGAGCTGTCACTCAGCTGGATGACAAAAGGCACTCTTTTGTGTTGGGTACTCCAGACTTATAGTGGCATAAATGAAAAACGAAAACTAAAACGAAACAGATAAAAGCATGCACTTCATCAAAGACAGGCTTGAATTTCTATTACCCGTCCTCCATTTATCAGATGAGTGGACTTGGGTAAATTACTCAGCGTAATCCCAAAGTTTTCATCTGTAAAATGAGAGTAATAAACAATTTCTAGTGGTTTGTGTGATAATCATGTAAGTTAATGCATGTGAAGTACCCAAAAAGTGGAAGGGCCATAGTAGATTCTAAAGTATAATTATCTTGACTAGTTTCTCAAGATATTTTATATACATGCATAGGAATAAATTCAAGATCAGACATGAAAACAGGAATTTCAGACAAATTTTTTAAATGATAGTCTTTGGAAGAAAAGCACTAAGAAAGATGTGTACCTTCTACTTTTTGACTGGTGCTTAAACTTTTGCCAGAATTAGAGCTTTGACATTTTAGTGTAAGTCCTTGGCCCTTATTAAAAGAGAACCACACTGGGAAAGGGGTTACGCAGTGTGAAAGGAAGAGCACTTGGGTGGGCAGTCATGTCCCCTGAGAGGTTGTTCTACTTCTGCCACCACCATCCTTGAGGTTTGGAAGCTCACTATACCTCTATGAACTGTGGTCTACTCATCTGTTAACACTGGCATACTAAATTGGGGTGTGTGTGTGTGTGTGTGTGTGTGTGTGTGTGTGATACCCTAATTCCAATGTACATTGATTTGCTAATCTTCTAAGGTGACTATTCTCATTTATTTACTGTGTTAACTTGGAAACACACACAGTCAATGCTTTCATGGAACTTAGAGTCTAAGGCATCTAGGAAGAGACATAGAAAGAAAAAGGCAGATGATTAAAATAAAGTGCTATAAGTACTTAAACTTACAGGGAGAGGCACCTAACCTGTCTGGTACTCTCAAAGAAGACTTCTTTTTAAAGGTAGAGGACAGGAGAAGCGGAGAAGAGATGTCTAAGGGTGCACAAATCCTGGAGATGAGAGAGAGCATAACTTATTCCAGAAGTTGAAACAAGGTTAATTTGACTAGAACAGATTGTGTCAATGAGAGAAGAGGAAATATATGTAGAGAAATAAGGATTGGTGAAATAATACGTGTCCCCATTCCTCTTTATACCCAACAGTGTTTAATGGTCAATGATGATTGTTGGATCATCAAATGTGTGAATGATAAACTGTTGTCATACCTACCTCATTGGGAATGAAAATTCTGAGAGCAAGTTTTTATAAAGGGTAACAGGGGAAGACTAAAAGCCACTTGACAGGTTGCGGTTGGAATGTATACCACCTAGAGAAAAAAGGAGATCTGTGAAAAGAGGAGAAAGGAACTAATATTCTCATGTTCATAAGGGAGAAGAAAAAACCTTCAATGTATACTTACGTTTTAATATGACACTAGTGTTGCATTTAGTAAGTTTACCTAGTCATCCAAATTATAGAAAAGTATGGCATATAATCTTTAATAATAGAGTCATTTTTTTCTTTCCTCGCACCACTGTGAAATTAATATTCTTAGGTTGAAATGCAAGGTCTCATAATATGAAGAAAGTTCCAAATTTGGGTTTATAGTCCTACCAAATGTTTCATTTTAATTGTGATTTTGAGGAGAATTAAAGACAGTACACAGAAATAAATCCTATTTAATGCTCTGAAAGTAATTGAATAAGGTACAATTTTAAAATTTCAAGAGACTAGTTGCATGGAGAGGAATCCTGAGCTGAGAATCAGGATTTGGTCTTCATTCCAGTGTTAAAACTAACTTGGTTGTGATGCTAGGAAAGAGATTGGAAGTACTGGCCACCAACAGAAGAAGGCTTATCTTCCAGTATCAAATATTGAAAAAAACTGTCAGATGAAAGAATTATGATACTTGCTTTCCATATGTCTAGTAGAGTAGGATGAACAAAAACCAGGATTATAGTTATAATGAAAGAAATCTATGATCACTACCACGATTATTAATATTAGTACTGCTGTTACTATGACTACTGCAACTAGTAGCCAAACTTTATTATTTTATTATAGGAAAAATTATATATATATGTGTGTGTGTGTGCATGCATGTGTGTATGTATGCCATTATGAGCACTTATTATATAACACAGTGTTCTAAATGGTATTCATATATTTAATAATTTAATCCACAAAACTATAAATTAAGTACTATTAATATCTCCATTTGCCAGTGAGGAAACTGAAGCATAGACAGGTCTAGAAATTTTGTCCTAAGTAACACATTAAGTAATTGATGGGGCCAGTATTTTTTCCAGACAACCTGACAGCAGAACACACACTAAATAAAAGAATACTATTAATATTTCAGTCAGAGATGACCAAAGATTGAATAAGCTTCTCAAACAAAGAGGGAGTTCACTTCCCCTCACATTTTCAGGCGGAAGCTAGGCTGAATACCTGATGGAGGGCATGCAGGTGCTGACTGAGTATTTGAGAAAGGTCACCACTAGGGCTTTTTCTGATCCTGAGATGTTTCCACTCAATATAAGGTGCACCAAGAGCAAATCGAGTTTGCAAAGTTAGATATTCAAAAATAATATCTGACTGGATCGTAGTCATGCTCTTTAATTTTTACTAAATATGTAGTTGGATCTGCTCAGAGTTCTCTTCAATCCTTATTTATACCCATAGAATCTGATAGAAACCCTCTTCATTGTGTAGGTACTCACACATCCTTGTCATCATTGCTGCCGTTACCACCACCAGCAAAACCATCATTACCAGACAACATAGTACCTTGGAAAGAGCACTGGAATCGGAGCCCAAAGTTCTTGGTTGTGGCCTGAACACATCAGGTGTAAGGAATGTGGCCAGGGCTGAGTAACACAAATTTCTTTGGTTTCACTCTTCCTATTTATAAAAACAATGATATTTATCTAACCATATTAATGGTAGTATTCTGGAGTCTAGAATCTTATTCTTAGAAATCCTTACCACTGTAAAGACAGTTCAGCTGAGTTTTAATTATTACCTTTTAACTATAAATATAACTAGCAATTGCAAGTATCCCAATATTATCCTTTTGAAGACTTAAGATTGGTCTATCACCCCTTCATTAATTACAGTTAAGCCATTGTTTCATCTATTTGTGTTCTTTAGAAACTTAAAGGCAGGAGAACAAACATTGGAAGAAAATAACTATACCCATCTTTCTAACATAAAATGCTGGGGTTTGATTTACAAAGTGAAAACATTTGTCTTTTTATTCTTTCCTCCACCATCATTTTTTTAGCGAAGGTTAAACATGATATATTTTGCAATTAAAAAAGCTTTTTTCCTCTATTGTTGAGGGGAACCCAGAGCTTCTGGTGAATGACAACACCACTAAAGCTTTGAGCCCCAGCGAGATAAATCCTGGTACACAACTTGCTGACAAGCCAAAGTGAGAAGATAAAGGTGACAACAAACAGACGCCAGGAAAATGCACATTGCTTCTGGGGGGAGGTTGTACTAGTCAGTATTTCCACAATGCTTTGGTGTGCTTTCCTTTCTCTAAATCACTCTTTTAAATGTGGATTCAAAACTGGCTTTCCAAAAAGTGTTTAGACTAGGGTTAAGGTTATCTGTAGTGATTCTGCCTCCTCTTCCTCTGTTCTGTTTTACCTAAAGAAAATTAGAAGAAATAGATATGTTAATCTTGTAGGAAATCTTTTTCAGCTCAGGGTGCCATTTAAAAAAAATACTATAAAGTAGGCAACTTAAAAACAGAAATTTATTTGCTCACAGCTCTGAAGGCTAGAAGTTTGGGAGCAGAGTGCCAGCATCACTGGCCCCTGGCGAGCACTCTCATCCTGGCTCATAGATGGCCACCCTCTCTCTGTCTTCACATGGTGAGGAGGAAGTAATACAGCCAGATCTCTGATATCTCTTCTCATAAGGGTATAAATCTTATCTTAAGGACCCCACCCTCATGACCTCAACTAAACAACTAACCCTACTTATCATTCAAAGGCTTATCTCCAAATAGTATCACAATGGCAGTTAGGGATTCAATGTATGAATTTACGGGAAACACAATTGAGTCCAAAGCAACATTACTGCTGAATTCAAAGTTGGAAAAATTGATGGTTTCATTCTCTTTATATATGGTAAGGAGACATAATAATAATGTTTTCTGTCTTCTATATTCTAGTCTATGTTGTCTGTCAAGGATTTGTTGATGTTTTCTTTGTCCTGATGACTTACTGAGTTATGAGATTCCTATTAGGGAAAAAAATGACTTTATTTAATCATATCAGTCTAATCTGAGAGGTTGAAGTTTGAATGTCCTGGATTGAGAAGCCTATGTCTGATTTCTGGAGAGGGGGCTGACTCTTATTCTCAGAGAATGTTTTATTTGGGTTTCCTTCTCTAATAGTTCATGGACAATCTAGGAATGAGCAGAAGCTTATTTCCTTAAAAAGTAACATTTTTTTTAGAATCAATATGGATTTTGGAGTTATAAAGAATTTGCTTCAAATCACACCTTTGTGTCTTGTTAGGTACATGCCTTTAAACAAAGTTCTTTACCTCTCTGAACTCAGGTTCCTCATCTATAAAATGAGCTAATGATACCACCTTAGATTATCATTGTGTAGATTTAATAACATTACAAATACAAAGGACCAAGTGGAGTCTCTGGAATGCAGTAGATGATCAAAAATTTAATTTCTCTTCTCCATTATCTTCCTTCAAAAGATGCCCTGCTAGAATGAGACTTTCCTAGCTAATGACAGCTAGATTTGCCACTGGCCACCCCAAGATTTCTTATAGGAATAGTTCATGGGAGTTATAATTCTAGTTGATCTCATGGCTGATGATCTTGCCACCAAGACTGTTGAGATAATTATGTATGTTTATAGCTGCAAGTAACAGATATTCAAATTAACAAAAGTTAAACATTTTATTTATAACATAATAAGATATCTGGATATAGGGAGTCTGGGGCTAGTGCAGGGGCTCCACTGAAGAAAGGCCCAGACTCCTTTTATCTTCCTACTCCACTATTCACAATATATTAGTTAGTTGTTTCATACTCGCTTTAGCTTTCTGAGCAAAAGATATCACTTTTGTGTTCTAAGCAAGAAGGTTGGAAGGGACTCTGCCATTTGTATCTGTCCCTGTTTATCAGAGAAACAGAAGACTGCCAGAAACTCCCTCACTAGCAATTGCTTGTATGTCATTAACTATCACCTGGCCCACCCTTGCTACAGGAAATATTGATAAAGCATTAGTTAGCTTTTCAGTCTCTAGAGTGGAAGCTGACAAGGGATAATGTGATTAAGAAGGCCTGTGAGGTTAGCCAATGAATAGAATTAGTTATGTTTTGCAAATACTTCTTATTTAGTTCAGTTCAATAAACATTAACTGAGGATCTAAGTGTCAGACATTGTCCTATGTGTTGAGGCAACTGAGAATAAAACAAAAACAAAAAGCAAAATACAGTCCCTCTTCTTGAGGAACTTAGTTGTACGGGAAAGACAGAAATAACCAAGTAGTTGAACTCTAATGAGAGAAATATCCACAGGGCCCAAATTCCAAATTCTAGATGAACCACTTTCAAAGGTCATTTGGGTATAACCGAGGTTACTCTATGCTATTCATCTGTGTCACATTGCTAACTCTTTCCATGTGTCAGTAGGATGGCAAGAATCTATCTTTATCATGATAACCTTGAAATGTTCTCTGAGTAATCAAAGATTCAGTTCTGTTTCAGAGTTGAGATTTTTTGTTTGTTTAACTGTATTCCATGTCTTTGGAAATTGTTAAAGCAGGTAAAAGAATTGTGGTAAGTCAATTACCAGAAACAAAAAATTTCTGAAATTCTGTTTAATAAACATATTTACCTCCTTTATTTCTCAGATACTTAACAGGAAACAGTTATAATAGCAGGTCACAATTGGACACATGGCCAAATTTTGGATCCATGCGTTCTCTTTATCATAATGCAGGGACTGGCAAACTTTGTAAAAGGCCATATAGTTTTGCTTTCCAAGCTATGTGGTCTCTGTGGCAGTTACTGAACTCTGCCATTGCAATGCAAAAGCAACCACAGATAATATGTAAACAAATTCAAATTATTATGGCTGAATTCCAAAAAAAAAAAAAGTTTTACTGTTTATAAAAACTGGTTACAAAAAGAGACAGCAAGCGAAATTTGGTCTACTGACCTTACTTTTCTAATATCTGCCATGTTGCTATCAAAAATGTTGACATTATTTTGATTATGTAATAGTATATGTAGTTATCAACTATAATAGTGCATTCAAAGATGGTTCAACCAGCTGAATACCCTTTGCCATTACTTTGTAAGTTAATCTGCTCTTCATCCCCAGCTCTATAAGGAGGAGTAGAGAAAATAGTAATTATCCCTAATAATGCACATGCCAAAGACTGTTCTTTTTTTTTTTTTAAAAAAAGCTCTAATATATATATATAACTTTTCAATTATTTTAATAGGAAAATATAGCCTGTATCTTTTATGTCCAGGGCATTGATTAGATAGTTCCTTTAACTTCTTTGGCTCCAGTTGCCTCATGTGTATTGTATTGCATGTAACACATAGGAGATGACACATTCCAGATTTCAGCACTGATACAAAAATAGCAGCTCTGAAAACTACAGAAACTTAGTATAGACCAAAGACAAGAGAAGAACATAGACAGGGCCTCAAACAGCAGGAATTATCATGCCTGAAGGTGAAAGTCAGAATGAGAGGAAAGGGGTTGACGAAGAAGCAAGGTCCAGCTTGGGTATATTCATTTGATGCCTGTGGTCAAAGTTATTCCTGTCCTGGCAGAGCTCACCTGCAGGGCTGGAGAGTTAACGCCCTAAGACGGGATGCTGGCAGGTGCTTTTGGGAACTTTGGAGCCAGCCTGTGAAGTGTGGCAATGAGATGGGTTATGTGACCTAAAAAGTGACTTCCAAAGCTAATGTTCTGTGAAATCTGCAGCTGTGGTGGCTATCCTGGGCCACCATCTCAGGAGGAAGCCTGATGCCTCACAGCCAGCCCCTGCTCTGAATAAGCATAGTCACCTCCATGTCTCTGTGAGCTGCCTTTTGGTCCCATGAACTCCATCTGTTCCCATTGTCAGTGTGCTCCAAGTGGAGCAGAAATCCACCCAGGGGCCTGACTCTGAATTGCCAGCCTAAAGGACTTGGCTTCTTCTATGTGCCAGGGAAGATTTCCCAGCTTCCTGACCTTTTCCCCTCTCTTTTCCTTAGAGCTAAGGATGTAGCCATGCCCATTCCCTTAACTCACACTGGACTCCCAGTCTATTCAGAAAAAGCCTGAAAAGGAATGAAACATCACAAAATAATCTACTCAGAAAGTGCCAGTTATCATAAGAACCCTATGAAGGCTATGTCAGATCCTAAGATACCCAAGTTAAAGATGAGAGAACTGATGCACAAGAGGGTAAGAGGGTATATGACTTTTATAAAGAGCCACAGTGGTGAAGCCTGGATCCAAACTCAGGCTTTTGATGCCAGAAAATAAAGTGGTTTTGCCAGGTCAGCCTCTTGGCAGACTGTTGTCCTGGTTCTTTGGCTCCTTGCTTGGAAAATTCACAAGCAAGTCTGGTACAATGGAGTGACCACAGACAGGAAGCAATTCCACACAGAAAGCTTTATATTGCAGAAAACAAGGGAGCTATACAAAACGAGAATACGTTCAAGAGAGGAACAGGTCAGTCTCCTTTGGGGAAGATGTTAAGGACTCCCAGGTGGTTTCCTTTTATTGGCCTGGTCTGGAGGAGGGCTTACAGGAGGTGTGGGATGTTAGCAGATAATTGATATACGTGATTGACAGGTATTCTTATAACAAAGTTGCAGCTCCACAGGTGTGTATGCCTCAAACCCTCAAGTTCCTGCTCTTTGTGGTCATTATTTGTTAGCTGCGTTTTCCTCCAGTCCCTTCCACCCACTCCAGCCCCCAACCCCTGCTTCTCTGCCCCTAGGAACTGCCCTCCTGGCCTGTATCTGCCACCTGCAGATTTGGTCCCTGCCTAACAGGTTTTTTACATTATTCCATCAGGATGGTTTTCTCAATTCTATGCAATAAAATTTAAAACTATATTTTCAATAACTTAATAAATAATTTAAAAATTGATAAGTAGCTAAGAATGATATAACAATATATCTAAATACTTTTATTTAATCTCTTTATTGATAATTCATTTTTAAGGGGGATTTCCTTTTCATGTCTGAGATACAATGCTAGATATATTTGATATATTATGGCATTTACTCTTCACAATCACAATAGATATTATTATAGTCATCATCAGACAAAGAAGGACGCTGACATTTAAAGAGGCTGAGTAAGTTACCAAAGGTCACATAGCTAGTAAGATGGTGAAGCATTTTGCTCATTCAGTGGATCTACATCATTGTTCCTTTCTATTATCTGTCTTGGGTAATATTTCTATGTATTTTGCAATATCTGTCAAACTTCTTTATGAAATTTATTCCTGAACTCTCAGCGGACTATGTTTAATGTGTATTATTACAATAAAACTGGGGAGAAAGGAATTATTTGCAAATATTGAAGCCACAGTTGGGTTTGCTCTTTAAGACGGCCCCATTCCCTCTTAACTGACAGTGAGCAATGATGGGAAGCCATATTGTGCTGTGGGGAGCCAACATGCATGGAGTAAGTCACACAGTCACGACTACAGCCAGAACAAGGACTAGAGATACAAAGGGCTCTCTCTCATTCCAACCTGATGTCACTGAGAAGCAAGCTTCCTCCTAAACTTAGGTTATTTATTTCTATTACGTCCTGATGTCAGGGCTCTGCAGGACAACAGCATCTGATCCATCGCTAACATTAAAGCAAGGGAGACAGTTTGTTCTGTTGTGGTAACAGGGGAGAGAAAGGGTACTGTGTAAACAAACCACCTGCCTGTGACTGAGCCTGTCTCTCATCTCCTAACCTTTGCTCTTCTTCATTCTTAAAATATGGTTTTCCTAAGAGCAGTCCAATTCCAGAAAAGTTTGTAAAAATTGTATCGAGTTCTTATTTTATAGAAATAAAACCTAGGCAATATAGTAAGTGTTGGCATTACATTAAGTAGAAATTATGTACATCTAAAACAGGCAGGGAGGTATTGAGGCATACTAAGAGAGAGAAAGAGAATGGACACTAAGACTCAGGATGCTTAGTTTTGACCCTATGTCCAGCCATTTATTTCTTCCATGCCTGTGGGAAAATCATTCTTTCATTGTAACTTTCAGGACATTTCGTTAAATGGGAGCAATATTCTCAATCCTAAAGGACTACAGTAAGGCCTCAGTAAGTATATGTATGTAAAGCATCACCTAGTACAGTACCTAGAACAGAAATAAGTTTCAATAAATGGGAGACATTGTTATATCCTGCAACAAATGGGCTTTCTTATATGAGGCCAATAGAAGGTAAACATTGTCATAACCCTTCTGGAAAATGGTTTCATGATGTATTTCAAGAGCCTAAAAGGCATCATCTTTGTCCCAGTAATCCAGCTTCTGGGAGTCTTAGTTTACAGAAATCTCACAGCATCACTTTCCTGCCTAAAATACCTCAATCATTCTACAATACCCTTGGGGTGAAGGTCAGTATCTCAAATAAAGTCTTAAACTTGTATCACTCTCATTTCTCACTTCAAATTCTAGGTTCTAGACATAATAAACATCCCTGAGATCTCTGAAGGAACCCCACACCATGCTAGCTGTCTAAACTAGCTAGTCCTTTTCTTTTTCAACTCATATTTTTCTTATCCTTTAATATCACTTACTCCAGGAAGCCTTATCATTAACCTCATGTCTGGGTTATTTGCCCCTCCTTGCACTCCTGAAGAATCCTCTGCATTTCTATTTTGATATTTTCACACAAGAGTCCATTCACTGGTTGGTATCCACCGCAGGAGGTAAGCTCTATATTGACATGAACAAGGCTCTTTTGCTTTTCATGATATCTCCAATGCCTAACATATTTCTGTGTATAATAGATGCCCCATATGCATTTGTTGAAGGAATAAAGGAAATAAATTCAGAATAAAAGTAAAGGAGCTCTGACAACTAAGATACTCATCACTGTGTTAATTAGAAGAGTAAAAAACTAGACAAAAAATTCCACAAAATTTTCCAAATAGAAAATGGGTTAGATAAACAATGATTTCCCACATTATGAAATACAAAGTGAGTGAATTTTATATAAAAAGTTTATAGTAGCAAATGAAAATGACATCTATTGCCAAGTTTAAAAAAAGCAATATACAAAGGTATATATTCAATTAACTCAATTATTTTTTTAAAAAGCTATTATTATAAAGGAAATAGGCTACAAGAAATATTCCAAAATATTAATGGATCCTGTTTCTGGGTGATGAGAGTATGAATGACTTTATTTTTTTAAATATTTTTCTTTATTTTCCAAATGTTCTAAAAGAGTATGTATTTGTGTTCTTTTTTATTACAATATGTGTCAAAATTGTGTTGAAAAGAATAAAAAGTGTTCAACACTTGGCAATGTAAAAGTTCCCCAGAGCTGATGGGAGAGAAACTTAAATTGTGAGCTGGCAGCAAAGGCTGGTCAGCAGCAGCGAGGATTAGTGTTTTTATTTATAAAGCTGCAATTTCCCCAAGCAAGACAGGCGCATCCACTTGCTGATTTATACTCCTTGTCAAGGGAAGCCAAAGAACGATAATTCTTTGATGCTAAGCCTTCCTTTGGGATGATATTTAGTCACTTCACTCCCAAAATACTCGATCAATTATATACTACCTGTTGACACCCTAGGACACATTTAAAATGAATGTCTTTCATGTGGGAGAACTCCACAAATCCAGTAATAGATACACTTTCTCTCCGGGTTCAAAAACACTCTTACCTGCCCAGTAGCCTTCACTTCTTGGCTTTCAGTCAAGGCACTTGCTGGGTGAATCATGGAGCTGGAAGGCACAGACTGAGTCCCACATGCTGTCTCTGCCCCCTGTGATTGTGTGCAGGGCACATAACCTCACTCAGCCTCAGACTGCTCATTTGTGAAATAGTAACAAATCATTAATTACACTATGTAACAGCTCATTATTTGATCCAGGTATGGTATTGGACATGAAAACACTTTGTAAATTTGAATTATCGTACAAATAGTCCACTTGAGAGATTATCTTTTTCTTTTTGTGTATCTGGTTTGAATCCTAGCTAATCCATAAAGTCCTTGAGAACAAAACACGTGTCTTCTACTGTTTTGTATCTGAAGTGCTTCAAACAGTGTCTGATGCATGGATAGTGTTCAAAAAATGCTCATTGAATTGATTCTGGATTTCTGTTAACCAATCAATGGCACAATTACCAAATAATTATTTAATTCCTATGATAAACCAGTCACTGTACTAATTCCAAGGTAAGTAACAATAGGTTCTGTCCTTACAGCCTATAAACCATGAAGGAAATCAATGTTGAACAAATAAATACAAATGTGGTGTGTGTTTCATGAAGAACTGTGGAGACATTTATCTTAGACTTGGTTGGAGGGAATCAGCCAATGGTTTCCTGTGGAGATGGTTTATAAATGGAATCCTTAATGATGAAAAGGAACTAAAGCAGAGGAAAACTTAAATGTGAGAATACCTTTTGCACAGATGGAATGACACATTTGAAAGCCCTGTTACAAAATTCCATCACGAGCATTTCAGAAGTAATCAACAAGGCTGTGAACTTTCTTTGTGTGTTTCTTTCTTTCTTTCTTTTTCTTTTCTTTCCTTTTTTTTTTTTTTTTATTTAGACAGAGTCTCTTTTTGTCACCCAGGCTAGAGTACAGTGGCATCATCATAGCTCACTGCAACCTCAAACTCCTGGGCTCAAGCAATCCTCCCGCCTCAGCCTCCTGAGTAGCTGGGACTACAAGTGTGTGCCACCATGCCTTGCTAATTTTTCTATGTTTTTTTAGAGACAGGGTCTTGCTCTTTCTCAGGCTGGTCTTGAACTCTTGGCCTCAAGCAATCCTCCCACCTCCACCTCCAAAGTGCTAGGATTACAGGCATGAGCCACTACACCTGGCTGAGACTGTGAACTTTCAAAAAACAGGGACTGGATCCTCTTTGTGTTTGTGCTTCTAATATGTTGGAGGGTGTTGGTACACTATAGTAGAAGTTTTATAACTGCTTATTGAATGTGTTAGTAGTTTCGCCTGGATATACTCCCTGTCTTAAAAGGAAGTTACAAATGCATAATAATTAGCAAGACAGGTATCTGGATGAAAAAAATCTCATTAGCTATCAACCTCGAAGTCTCTTCTTGCTAGCAATCTGATCAAAACAACAAATACATAATTAAAGTATCCAAGGGTCATGTAATTTATCCCTTCTTATATATATTGCTTTGTGTAGAAATTTATATCCCCAGAAAACAACCTACCTGGAGCATATTCTCACAGTTACCAACAAAATATTCTCTCAAGATTTTATGTTATGGCCTTCTCTTTTTATCAAAGGGCATTATAATAAACAGCATGATGACAAAATTTAAACACCTTCTTTGAAATCACAGCTGACCACAGAGTTCATTTTGTTGCTTAATATTCTTCATATGAGGACCCCTAGAACAAATTATTTGCAGCTAATATACAAACCTACATCTTCCTAGCACAATGTTTCTCAATCTTTTTTTTTTTTTTCATTATCACTCTTCTCCCAGGAGGTTTTTAGGCATTATTTTTCATAATCATTCCTCAACCCCTGTAGTGACATTTTAATATTACAGATATACTACATAAGCTGTTTATACCCTTGGAGCATATTAAAAGGCCACAAACCATTGTGATGTCTAAGATTTTTTTTGACCCCCCAAGAACCTATTTTTTGCCCCATTGGGAAACATATCACTCCCATTGAAAATGCATGCCAATGCCAAAAACCACACTATTTCTATTACACCCCACGTTTGATTCAGATTTGGCCTTTCCCTTGTAAAACAATAAGACGGTATTTACGATAATGGCCAGTGGATTCAGACAGACTTGAAACCAAACCCCAATTCTGCACTCATTTCACTCTTGGCAAATTATTTAACTTCTCTCAGTTTCCTCGGTTTTCTCGTTTGACAAATGGAGATAACAATGCCTGACAGAAAGTACTGTAGTGAGCATGAGATAAGACAGTTCCTGTCAATTGCTCCGTATAGTAAGTTCTCAGAAAAATTTCAGTGGTTTGTCATTATCAGGATGATATTCTAAGTGGAAGAAGTAAATGATCCAGGAGAGATTGGGGGTGAGTTTTGGTGTGACCCACTACAGTGAGGAGGTTGGCTCACATTGCACAACCCTGAGAAGAAAAAGGTCAGGGGAACTCAGATTACAGTGGGCCTTAAAATTTAGGATCAGAATTTATTATAGGAGGAAGCCTACTGGTCTACTATATCCATGCTAAAATTTACTAGTGGGGTGACCTGGGAAATTCATTTTAATAGGGGAAATAGTACTGACCAAATAGGATAATTGTGAGAACTTAATGAATTAATAGCATATACAAAGCATGTATGTGTGTGGTTGCTGGTAATTCTCCTTGGCGGAATAAAGCCATTGAGTTGTAAATGGGTTTAACCGTTGATAAAAGATAAACATTGGGAGGCATACAGGATGCTTCACTGTCTCAGATTCCTGGGACTCTAGGGTTATAATTGTAAAAAAGATAATAATTGGAGACCCCTAAGCCACCATCAGTATTTCAAAACATCTAGTGAAAATTTGGCATGTCTCTAAAATAGAAAATTTTGAAAATGTTTTACATTAGAAAATATTGGTTGTCACATCTATTTCAGAATTAAGATCAACAGTTCTTTCCAGTCTTTGTTTAATAAAGACTTGAAAATGAGGTATTTTAGAACAAGGCTAGATTTGGGAGCAGAATATAGAAACAAGTATCTAAGACTTTATCTATGAGAGAGTGACCTAACCTTTCTGCATCTGTAAAATGGGGACAGTAATATCTACTATGGAAAATTATTGTCAGGATACAGTGAGATGATCTACATAAGGTGTCCAGCAAATGACATGAAAAATTGTCTCTAAATTTCATTCCCTCCCATCCACTGATAAATGCAAGTTTGATATAATATTTCAAAATACAAGGCTCTATGAGAGGGAAAGCCAAGATAAAGGATCCTCTGTGCTGAAAAGCACAGGAGACTGTGGTAGTAACTCAGGAGAGTGAAAACTGGTGACTTGTGCCACAGAGGGAGCTGTGTGCAGGAGGAGTGGATACCTTTATGAGGAGGATGTAGATGAAAGTGCTATCAGACATTATCAGTGCCATCTGACCTTGATAGTTCAGAGGCTGAGTTAAATTTTGAGCCAGATGATATCTGCCTCCAGAACCGCAACCACATGGCTTCCCCCATGACCTGGAAGAACAAGAAACAGATCTGTAAGTTTATATCTTACGCAATACCTTCAAGAAAGCCTCACTACCACCCATATAAGAGGTGGTTGTACAATTAACCTTTGTTGAATGATTGGCTAGGTTGGGGTAGAGGGATGGGACATGGATGAATGGAAGAATGGATGAATGGCTGGATGGCTGGATGAATATATGGCAGTAGATGGCTAACTACTTCATGCAGAATGTGTGGCTGTTTCTGAAACAGATTACAAAGAAAGTAAAAACCATGGTCTCTGTTACTGAGGAACATCAATAAAATTGGACAACTGAAACAACTCTAGAGAGAATCTGGTACAGATGGTAGAATCACTCACTGATTCATGCATGATTCATCCTGCAAGTGTCCTCAGAAATTCAATAGTTCAGCCTTCTGAACTTACGGATGAAGATAAGAAAGAGACAGTGACTTGGGGAGAACTGCACAGCTAATATGTGACAGAACTATTTGAACCTAGTTCTCAGGATAATTACCTGTCTCGTGAGGTTTGGGCTACACTATCCTGTAACATAGTTGCAAATAGTAAGGCAATTATTATTATTGGTTTTTCTCTTGCAGCCTCCTAGAGAAACAAAGTGCTATTAGCGAAGGCAGGGGAAGGTTTGGGTTTTCTAAACAGGTGGCTCCTTTGGATGAGTATGTTATACTCCCAAACAGGATTTGGACATATAAGCTGATTGCAGGTTAAAGAAATGTTCTTATCATTTCTTTTATTTATAAAGTCATACTTTAACCAACCCAGACTAGAGAATATACTTACCACATATAAATCTTTTCCTGTTAAATGGAAGAACTATACTAGGATTTATAAGCATTCTTTAGGGATCAGAGTTAGTCACAGTTTTTGAAAGTATATGATTGACTATAAAACATACATGAAAATCCTGAAACATCTAAAATTTATGTCCATTGCACAGGAAAAAAAATATATAAACAGAGGGACAGGTTTACAAATCATGCAATAAATCTGAAATAAAGGGATTTGATTTTACCAACCTTATTTTACACTTGAGATATAAATGATTTATGTTATAAATGAGAACTCTAAAGTCTTGCCATCTCAAAAAAGTTTATAAATCACAACCCTTAAATTTGGCTTATAGCTCTGGTTTATAAATTCTATTTATCTTTTATAATTTTGATTTTTTTCAGAATAAAATTGGGTCATGAAATTCCAGCTTATAAATGACAGTGATCACAGGGACTATGTTCATCATGATCATTATTAGGGAATTACGGAGAACCAAAAGGTTGTTTTTCGTAGCTTCAATTCTAACACACTGTATGTGACTAAGAAAATACATGCTAAAGCATCTTTCCAACTAAAAAGGGGATATGAAAATGTGATATGGTATTTAGTAACTATTGTACTATTTCAGCTTTCATAATGAGATATATCTCTCTGGAAATATCAACTAGTTTAAATGGGCACAATTACAGACAAGTGGAGTTTTCTCCTGTTACCTTCCGGATGGTCAAGTCACACTAGACAGGGGTGCTCCCAACTCACCATCCCTGAGAATAGGGCCCTAGCTGACCAGGTGGTAATATTTCATAGCAACGTCTAACATCAGCATTGCAGATATATCACAGCACAGCAATATTGTTCCACTATCCACAAGTAACATGTATTTTGTTTCCCTTTCTTTTTCCGTTTAAACACAACAGAACTGGTACTAGATATGGCTTCTCAGTTAACTGTCATTGTATCATGGCTATCTTTCCCCAAGCATCTATTATGGGCCAAACACTATGCTTAATATTTTCATACAGTATATTTTTGGATTCTTTTGACAATACCATGAATTATTTGTTGCAGACCAGGAAACTGGAGACCTAAAAATGTGCATGGCTTGCACAAATTCACCTACCCAATCTCCAGGGAAAGGAAGAGGTTTGTCAGAATGGCCCAGGAAGCCTCTTAGCATTCTGGCCTCTCAAGGGCTTAGATTAGGGATTTTAAACACCTACAAACAGAGGCCAGATACGCAACACAATTGAGTGATGCCTATCAGGTGCATACTCTGACAGTGCTCTACAACAGCCAAGTTTGCCTGTGGAAATAGGAGGTCAGAAGTTCCAGAACAGGTGTTTCAAGACAGATCACAAACCCAATCTTTTATGTGAAAATGCATAATTTTTAAATGATGACTTATGCTTTTGGGTTTTAGTTTTTCTTAAACACTGTGTAGATCACACAATACATCTAAAGGCTAGATTTGGCACAAAATCTGCCAGTCTGGGGTGTCTGCTACAAGTGTTACAAAATTTAGGATGGCCTTCTCATGTATAGATATTTATTATTTAATTTATTTTGGAGGGTGTGTGATGATTCTTTCCAAGTATGGGGGAGATTTATCTATGTTTTTATCATATGGAAATAATATAATCACTATACTCCAGAAATTAATTTATAATTTATCCCAACATTGTTTATATCATTTCTAATGGAATCAGTTGATTTCTTATTTTTTTTTCATCCCTATTCAATCTTATCAATGTTTTCGTCCGTCACTGTGAGTTTTCTCTGTGGACATTATTTCTACCACATACAGTTTTCTGGGTTAAGTTTAAACTTCACCTGTACATTTTTAGCAAATGACAAATTATTTCTTCTAGTAATATTATTTATTAATTCATTTATTAATTGAATGAAGCCTGCTTGTTTGTATTTATGTATTAGCAAACCCCTGAGAACAAGGTAATTGACTCCCCATGAAAAATGCAAGGTTGCTTCATATTCTAGAAAATTATAAAGTATTTCTAGTAATTTTGTATATTTTGTTCTGACCATCTCTACTAAAGATGTGCAGGATTTAGTTAGAGGAATGAGAGCCCAACGTTAGTGAAACTGCCTTATCTATAAACACTCAGATATTATATTTCATTCTGCTGCCTGGGTAATTTAATAAAAGTTTCACTTCAAAAAGACTTGCTGAATGAGAGCACATTGTAAAGTAATGCTTATTTAAAAGCCAGACAAATAGAAGTCTGAAGTCTGTGAAGAATATGACAGAAATTGGTAATTGATTCTGTCCTATAATCTATTGCCTCTTTTTAGAATAAGGCTGTATTTTGTTTTAAATACAGTCTGTCTTATTCATCAGTGTTATTGAAACATTATCTGTAATAACTGCATCAGCCTTTGGAGATAATACCTATCTGACTTAACACTAACTCACTGTCAAGTCCTCTCAACCCTGTATATTGAACCTTCTTTCTTTTAATCTCGAGAATTTTGGTCTCTTTATATGATCATATTAACTGAAAGAAAAAGTTCTATTTCTGAAATTTATTTAATGCTTATGTTTTAAAGAGATCAAGGGATTTTTTGTTTTTTGTTGTTTTGTTTTGCTTTGTTTTCAGTTTGAGTCCTATGACAGCCGCAGGAAATAATCAAAAGCTAATATCACAAGCTTCATCCTTGTTCTGTGTAGAAAACAAAATTTGATGGTGTATCTGAAAATCAAGCCAATTTAAATTGAGTGTTTACAGGGTCTCTCTCCTTTCTTTTTCCTTTAATCATACTGATACTGTGCCCCAGCCCCTTCATGTGGCTCCTATGTTATTTTGCAGTACTCAGTTTGATGCTTTGTTAGGGTTTGCAAGTTTATTCAGAAGAACATTCCAATATTCTCAATTTCATGAAAAAATGGCCTATGGGAGAGAGACTATCTACTGTGTCTTCTGCATTCCATTTATAATATCTAATAATCATCATCATCATAATCATAATACTGTTGCCAATAATCATTATCACTTAGAATCTACAGCATGGTAAAAGTGCCAGCAATTTATATTTTCTAGAGTGCTAAAACTTACCTGCATGGAAGATCGAGTTTCTCTTTTCTTTTCCTACAATAAAAATCTGAAATCTCAGAGGATCTAAGTATTTGCTTAAGATCTTCTAATGTCAAGATCATTGCTCCTTTCTGAGCTTTATGACTACATATAAATGAAGCTGTTTTTCTTGGTCTTCAGGAAACATATATTTCCCTTATTGGTACAGGTAAATTCTTCTGATATTTGCTCTTAAACTCATTGAGTAGCTTGGAGATTTGTTTTTTGGGTTGTTTTTTTTTTTTTTTAATTTTAGATAATTATGCTGATGGGGTGTTCCACCTTTTGGATGAAGGAATCAACATTTACCAAGTTTCTTCCATATGCCAGGACCTTTAAGGGATGCGGTAGAACCTGGATATTTAATATATATGCTATTCTGAAAGCTAACCTTTATTTAAGAAATGTCTGTTCAGTCCTTTGCCCATTTTTTAATCAGGCTAATTGTTTTCTCGATATTGAGTTGTTTGAGTTTGTTATATGTTTTGGATATTAACCCTTATCAGATGTATGGTCTGAAAATATTTTCTCCCATTCTGTGAGTTGTTTCTTCACTCTGTTAATTATTTCCTTTGGTGTGCAGAAACCTTTTAGTTTGATGCCATCCCATTTGTCTATTTTACTTTCCGGATCCCACTGCTGGATGTATATTCAAAGGAACTGAAATCAATATGTCACAGGGATACCTGCACTCCTGTGTTCATTGCAGCATTGTTCATAATAGTCAATAAAGATATGGAATCAAC
>RJWJ010011641.1:0-43849 GCA_004363605.1 Indri indri | reverse complement strand
TTTTTTTGTTTTGTTTTGTTTTGTTTTTATCTTGTTATTTATTTTGCTATGCTTCATCTAGGGTGCTGCTGCTGGTATTCCATTGTAGTATGGTGCTGACACCAGATGGGGGCCAGCTCTAGTGAGAATAAGCATCCCTGGGGACAAGTGGGTCCTCTTTGTCACCAGGGGTGTTAGGAAGGCTGACTCCACAGTATTCTGGAAAAGATGTGCATGAGAGGTAATGGTTCTTTGGACAAGGACTTGAGGGGGACTACAACTTAATAATGATGGGAAAATTATAAAAATGAAATTCTTACTATAACAAGGTGGTCTGTTTTTTAAAAGTGAGTTATCTCTTTATTCTCCTGCTACATGATTTCCTGAAAGATTTTTGTGATCTTTTCTATTCTCCCTCGATGGGAGATGAAAGGGGTTAGAACAACCTCAAGGCACTCACTCTCTCAAATGGATTAATTTTATCCAGCTTGGGGAGGGTTGAGGGCTGGCACTTGCAGGAAGGATTGGCAGTACCCTAAAGTTCATTGGATCCACGGAATAGGAGGGATTTGCAAGTTCCTCCATTGGCATTAAATCAAACCAGCCCTGATCCCTGCTCTGCCTCTAAACTTCCAAGCTATATGAACCAATAAATTCTATTTATACCCCTGGGAGTCTAGAGAGACTTACCATTGAAGTACAGTGATGGATGGGTTAAGGAAGACAATTTCTGGATCCCAAATTCTCTTTGTTTACTCTTTCTTAAAACGGATGTGTCTGACAATTTGCCTGTGTTGACAACATCAGGCAGATTATTTTATTCCCAGGTCCGTTTACAGAATTATTCTTTTTCCCATGTACCAAAGAAAAGCCTAATTCTCATCCATCTTGAATCATATTTTGGTACACTATACTGGGTTGTAAAATTCTTCAGAGTAGGAAATAAATGACGTTATGGAATGTATTTGTTTGATGAGCCTCCTTTACTGACACACCATTAACTCACATTAGAGGTTCATCTCTTTCCTTGTCTGAAATATATTTCTGCAAAGGACGAAGCCAGTGCTTTAGAACTGGTGTTATTTGAGCTCTTGTTAAAATATTCTGAATTCAGAATATTTGTAAAGTTATACCAGGATCACGAAAATGTTAATTTTTGTTTAAAGACCTCCCTCTTCCATACCACAAGTATTGTCAAAGAATTCATCACCCAGAGGGATAAATCTTTGGAAGCAAAGCAAATATTATCAATTAGACAGAAGAAATATCAAAGCCTCCAGTGCTTTATTTCATCCAGGCAACAAACTCAGGGCAAGGCTCTGTGTCTCTATGTATCCATCTATCCATCCATCTGTCTATGTGTCTATCTACCTACCTATCTATCTGTGCACCCATCCATCTACGTATCTATCTACCTATCTATGCATCCGTCCAGCATTTCTTTCATTCATCTATCCATCTATCATTTCATCCATTCACCCACCCATCCATCTATCTCCCCATCCATCTGTCTGTCTGTCTATCTATCTATCTGTCTATCTAAGGATTAAAACATTCAAGATTCATAAAAGGCATATAGGAAAATTCCATTCTACTACAGAACACACCCTCTCTTCATTTTCTCCATTCCTAACAAAAAGAAAGAACTTGATGAATATTCTCAACTCTCTCGTGTCTCAGTCTACATCTCAGTCGCATATTTTGCATGATTTTAAGGGGGAGATAAAAAGTTTCATAATTATTTCTTTAAAATCAATATTATATTTTCTAAGAAAACATATATATTAGGATTAGTTCATATTTTATTTTTTCTTAATCATTTGTTCTGACTCATAAAAGAAACATTTTCACTGAATTTTTCTAAATATTTTTCTCATTTATCAATTTTTTAATCTGTTAATTTATCCCTACTGTATATTTATTAGATTTGACACAATAAGAATAAATCATGGATTCTCTTATAAATAATACCCTTAACAAAATTATTAATAATTTTTGCCCCACACTATGCAGTGGCCCAATGCCCTCTCTTCTTTTTGTTATTAGCTTCCACTTAACCCTCCCTCCTTCTAACAATAAATCACATTCATCCTTATATCCATTAAATAATTGGGGGAAGGAAATCTCCAAATATCTGTCAGGAAATACATTTCAGTAAAATTCTCTTTTTTGTATTTAATATTTATTTATAAAAATATACTTCAGTTTTTGTGATCTTGTAGAATTACTGTAAAATAGTAATATTTACAGCGAGAACTATATCTTTGGCAACTATTTAAAATTATCATGAGACTCTATATGTTAAATGAAAATGGAGAATTTTTTAAAAATTCTTTTGGAAGGTATGCCAGCAAAATATCTCAAAGTTTGCAGTTGTAGTCCATGTGTATAATGATTCAAAGTAAGTAAACAAATAAGTAGTAAAATGTGTAATATATAACTTTGGTATATCAAGATAATATTGCTAATACTATTGTTAGTAGGATATGTTCTTTGACTTGATATTGTTTTTCTAGAAATAGAGATGGATTTTAAAAGAGTGATTTGTGTTTTCAATCCTCTGGTGACCAGTGACCTCCACATATTTACATATTTGACAAACGCCCAGGATAGTCAATTGTTTGGCAATAAGGAAAATCTTGCATGATTATATAAGCACGTTGCCCTAGAACTTGGAGAGAGGCTTATTTCTAAGAGAAATGTACCCACTGGGTCTTTCTCGGACAATTCGTCATATATTATTATGCAAAGTAAAAGTTGGCAATAAAAAGCTTGGTTAAAAAAATGGAAAGAAAAATAGAGAATTGGATTAGTTTCAACTTTTTTATTTAACTTGTATTCTGTTATTTCCAAGTTTCTGTTTGGAAAATATGAAATGCCAAAATTTGATATAATGATGTCATTGCTATAAAAATCATTTTTAAAATTTTTCCTTTTAGTTTTAGTTTAGTTCTGCAATAAGCTGAATTGAGGCACTTGAATCAGATTCTAACCAAAAAAAGCAAATTTCCCACCATTTTAAATAAAAATTGAGTGTTTTATTTCTTTTTTAGTACCACAACTGAAACTAGAAGCAGTTTAAACATGATCATTTTTCTGAAAAGTATATTTTTTCCTATAATAAGCCTTCACATCGAAAGGTAACATTACAAATTTTCATAAACATTAAAGTCAACCAGTCAATCAATCTTGGACCAGTAGGTGAGTTTGCCTTCTGGTGAGTTTCTACTAATATGGTTTTTAAAATAGGTGAATAATCTTAACTTCCATGATACCATCTGAAGGAAAACTCTATTAGGAACAAATAAAAAGGCTAACAGAAATATCTGCAATTTTTTACTGTATAGTATGCATTATTTCATAAGATTAGGTACTGGAAAAGATGTTTTCTGTCATCTAAATTCATATTAATGCAGCCTGAATTCATATTAATCTAGGCAGTTAGTTAATTCATATTAGTCTCATCTAATTGAGAGAAGAGGAAAGACGTAAAAGGAGAGAGAGAGAATAAAACATAAGAAAAGTGTTACCATGCTCTGGGAGTGAAGAATAGGTTCACAGGGACTAGAGACATTCCCTAAAATCTATTTCTCTCCTGCCTGAAATTTCTATGTCAAGAATGAAGAGCTCACACTGTGCTTATATCCAAAACTCAAGAGAGAATAAAGAGGGATTGAAATCTAGGAGTCATGCAAACCAGAGAGATACAATCCGCAGGTGTAGAAACCAATTTTGGGTTGTGAATATGAGTCATAGCAGTCATAGTTGTCAGAAAGACTCAGAAAGTAAGTGATTTATGCAATTATCTGCTCAATGAAAACTTGAGTGCACACATATGACAGTCATTGGGTTAAGTTCTAGGTATACAATGAAGAGAGGAAATCGTCCTTGCCTTCTAAGAGTTTACAATATAGTGCCAGAGACAGACAAGAAAACAGTCACTTACAACATAGGGACCTAAAGGAGATGTCTAAAAAGTGGTAGGATCACAAAGGACACATATCCAGCTTTGAGAAAACCAGGAAAAGTTTCCCAAAGAAGATGTGATATCCTGATTGAATTCTAAAAGCTGAGTAGAATTTAGTTGTTATAATGTGTGGAGGAGAGAGAGCAGCAGAAAGTTGGGATAACAATAGGAGTGAACAACCTGTGCAAAGGCCCAGTAGGAAGAGAGATTATCACAGATGAATTGACTGCAACAGCAGTCTATGCTTTAGGGCAATAGAGTGCCAGAGGGTGATTCTGAGATATATATTTAAAAATAGTATACACAATTCAAATTTTTCTTTCAAAAAACCACTACCAGATGCAGTGTACAGAGAATAGTTAAAGGGAGAAGATTGGAGGCAGAAAGATGCCAGGAGACTGTTGAATTAATTCCTTTATTTCTATTTTCTGAAATTTAAGGCCCTCAATCTAGGATTTCTTACCCATGAGGTAAGAGCTTTCAATGACCCATTTGGGCAAACAACCTTTCTGCCAGTCAGGAACTACTTTTAATTGGCTTTGTTTAGATGTATGGGTAGGCTTAAACAGTAGAAATTTATATTCTCACTGTTGTGGAGACAAAAAGTCTAAGTCAAGGTGCTGGTATTGTTGGTTTCTGGTGAGGGCTCTCTTCCTGGCTTGCAGACGGCTGCCTTCTGGATATGTCCTCATATGAAGAAGAGAGAGACAGAGAGAGACAGAGACAGGGAGAGAGAGAGATCCTTGGTGTCTCTTTTTATAAAGATGCTAATCCCATCATAAAAGCCCCATCCCCATGACCTCATCTAAACCTAATTGTCTCTCAAAAGCCCCTTCTCTACATACCTTCATATTGAGGGGTCAAGCTTCAACACATGAATTTGGGGAGGCAGGAGAGGGACACAGTTCAGTGCATAGCCCTTTAGTTGAGACATTAGTTGTATAACTAGTGTCCAAATAAATAATCCTTTTGGTAGGGAGTTGCAAGTAATGTAGGCCTTTTGACTATGTCATTTTGTCAATAAGGAGACCATTGTCTTATTCCTAATCACCTTTAAATATTTTGGTGCTAGAAGATGGTCTCTTCAGATGGCCACTTGTTTTTTTTCAGGGTAAAAGAATATAGAGTAAAAATGTGCATAATAGCAAACTCCCCTGTAGTTTTGCAATGTGTTGATACTGAATAAAGGTAATTATAGGACACTTGGAAACACTAAAGCCAAATCGAGGGGTTGAGGGGAGGTTGGTTAATGGGTACAAAAGTACAGTCAGATAGAAGGAATAAGTTCTAGTGTTCGATAGCACAGTAGGATGAATATAGTTAATGATAATTTATTGTACATTTCAAAATAGCTGTAAGAGAAGATTTGGAATGCTCCCAACACAAAAAAAATGATAAGGGTTTGAAGCAATGGATATCCCAATGACCCTGATTTGATCATTACACTTTCTATGTACATATCAAAATATCATGTATACCCCCATAAATATGTACGATCATGTACCAATAAAGGAAAATCGAGGATCTGGAATAAGAAAGGTAAAACAGAAGAGGAAAAAAGGAAGAGGAGAGAAGAGGCAGATGGGGCTACATATATCCTGAGGGTGAGGGCAAGGATGTCGATCTGACCGAAAGGTCAAGGAAGGGCAAGCAGATCCTAAAGGGACCAGGATGGCATTCACTTTATTTATGTGTTTATCTTTTACCCCAATTCAATTGAGACCTACTTGCTACCATATCTTTTTCATCACTTCATTTAGTGATTGTTTATGAAAAACAGGTCCCTGCCCATTGGTTAAGTCTTTGAATATCAAACAAAAAATTCATAGATAGCAATTTTCACCTTTCATTGATCTGTTTAATCATCATCTATCAACAAACATTTCCTGAGCACCTCCCTACATAAGGTATCCTCCAGATGCTATGGAGGAAGGCAAGAGGACTTGCACAGCCATAGGAGGTGTCACTACATACATTTTCATCATAACAATTAAAGGTGATCTTTCTTCCCTCCTATTCACATTAAAAAGAAGAAGTCTGTATGTAGTTCATATTGGACTATTTTTTCTGAACTAGAGAAACATGAGCTCGGTTGAATAGACAGCAACACCAAATACATTCCTTTGGGGATTAAAATGTGTGTCGTGTCAGTGACCTAGCACAAACACGGGCAAATAATATCTGCAGGCAAATAGTAAATCTGAATATTTGCTCTTTGAGGCACACCCCTTGAAAATTCCAAGAATGATCTATCTTAGGAATAGATGTTTCCCATGAAAAAAAAAATGGTAAATCTCTAGCAAGTAATCCAAGGATACATGAACATATTACACACACATGCGCACACACACACGCACACTCACACACACATATATATCTACTACTTTTCATTTCTGAAACAGAAGAATTCTCAAGGGACCATTTTCTGAAACACTAAAATTCTCAAAAAGGTTCCCGGAACAGCACATTACTATAACTTGACACCATGTTTTAGATATTACCCAATAAATGTTTGCAAGGTAGCAATAAACCTTTTTTCTAATAGCAGGCTTCATGCTGTGCTACCAAAGAGCAGAGGAAATGACTGAGCGGAAAGCTCATATACAGTATGCAAAGGCAGCATCAAAGACCTTCGTAGGCCAGTTCATTACAGTACCTCTGAGAAGGTTCAGAATCTGCCCTGATTCCTTCCTCGTTATAGGTCACTTGCTTCAATCCTTTCTAATAACCCCTAAATATGGAAGCATTCAACAAGGCCACATTTGAGGCAGTCAGAGGTGTTTGGTCCATTGGGTTGAGCAGCTGAAAGTTGGAATGCCTTGCAAGTCTACTTACAATAAAACCGTGTCCCTTCAGCCTATTTTTCCTGACAATCCTATGACTGTTGACATTAGCCAGCTCTGAGTGCCCCCAGCTTCAAGTGCCAGCTGCAACCTTATAAGCTTGAGATTTGAAAACTCCCATTTTCTTTTAAGGTTATAGAAGCATTCAGGCAGACGTCCACCTTTTAAAATGGGAAATAGGTGGTTGTTATGCAAACCATTGTCTCTGCCAAGAGCTCTTAACTGATTTTAATTTGCTAAAAATTAACGTGACAGTTTACCTCCTATTCAGGAAAGGGAAGCTTTGAAACTGAGACTGAAGTATGAGCTATCATTGTTGGCACAAATGCTTAGAAAAACATATCACACAGGCTTGAAGCAAGTTTATCTCTGTGGTTCAGGTATGTACTCACTGAAGTCAAAGAACTCCACTGCTCTTATTAATTCTGGTTGGACTATGTGTCACTGATCAGGTTATTAAGCTTATCTAAATGCACTTGCATAGCTTTGTTTTCTGACTAGGCTCTACCTACATTTAGAAACACTTAAAATTTCTTTTCATTCAGAGATTATACTCCTCTAAAATTGAACTGAAATGACCATTGTGATATTTTTTAGATTTACAAGATGTGAAGAATAGGGAAAATAAAATTTAAAATAATTTTTTTGTTTTTTTATGATAAAACCCTATGCTGAACCTATATTTTGCAAGCCATGACTTCAGGGATTGTGTCTTATTTGTATCTAGCAATTAGCACAACGTCAAGAATATAGCAGGTGCATAAGTCTATATCCTAAATGCAAAAAAAGAAAAAAGCCCAGCAAATTTATTATTATGTCACATTCTCTGAGCCCCTGTTTTCCCCTCAGTGAAAGGGGATAGTGATATTTATCTTACAAGCTGAATTAGTGGGGAGTGTGTTCAGCTGCAAGTAATACAAAATGTGAATGATCTTAATTTAAAGAAATACCTCAAATATAATTGAGTCTAGAGATAGGTGACTGTGAGCAAAAATTCAAGGGCATGATGGTTGACATCTCTGAAGTTATTTTGATCTTTTTTCAATGATGTTGTCTCACATTGCAAAATGGTGAATACAATGTTGGATGTCACAGCCTATCCAAGGCAACAAAAATGGAAAGGGGAGGCAACAGATGTGTCTGCTCCCTTTCATCAACAAATCAAAACCTTTTCCAGAAATGCTTAATAGATTTCTGCTCTTGTCGTCTCAGCCAGAACTGACTGCAGAGCCATTTCTGGCTAGATGGGAGACTAGGAAAGCAAGAAATTGACTCAGTCTTCATGATGACTCTGAGAAATGGTGATGTGGATGTGGGCACACTTTCTCTTCAAACAAATTTGGGGTTCCATCGGCAAGTAAAAATTGGGTTAGAAAATAGTTATCATGTAAGCACCTGATGGTATTTACTATAGGGGGTTATAATGAAATGAGAGACCATATATGAAAAATACGTGTTTTTGTGATCTAAGATTAGTGGCACATATTTTAAAATGACATCTAATTTGTGGCTTTTGTTTGGTTTGATATTGAAGAATCTCTTTTTCTACAATAAGGATTCAATGAGGGATGGAGGAAGGTGTGGATAATGAAGTATGAGGATCAAAAAGGAAAAATTAGGGGGTATGAGAAAAGAGATTTTCCCCAAAACACTGGGGGCGAGATTTAGAAGAATATTTCAGATATATTGGGTTTAAAAGCATGATTGTGCATGCTATTAGGGACATGAGTTCTGGAGTCAAACTCTCTATTTTATTTGGTGGTTTTCATTCTTGGTTTAATCCTGGCACTGGTACTCCCTACCTTAACTTCATGACTTTGGGCAATAACCCTTCTATACTGCCATTTCCATATTTTTAAAATGGTGAAAACAATAGTACACTGCATAGGATTATAATCAGACTAAATGATATACTACAAGTTAGATGTATAGCATAATACCTGTCACATAACAAAAGCCCCATATATGTGTAAATGTCTGCCATTGTTGCTCAGAGGGAATGAACGAAGAGTGCCTCAAGATGCCTTTAAAATGACCACAAAGAATCCATATCTTTTCTCAAATTCATACAGAACCTCCTCTAATTGAAAAGTACATCTCAAAGAATGCTGTTACTTATCACCCGTATGGTGACATGAAATGAGAAAAGTGTCCTTTGGAAGCCTGCCACATGAGTCGAATGTTACCAAGACAGGCAAGATGCACAACAAAGACAGACCCAAATGAAGTCTCTGTGCTAAGAATTTACATTAACTACAACAAAAGAGATAAATGCATTTTTGTGGTTTACTTCTTGAGACCTCTGGTATGATGAGTTGGCTTATTACATTTGCTTTTTTTTTCAAGGAACCCTACAAGACATTATCCAGAGAACTTTTCAATCCAATCTATTTGCGATTGCATCTTTGTTTTCAAAGAAACTATTTTTGGAATTGTTGGTTTAGAGTTCCAGCTCTTGGTGTTGTCAAAATTAACTACATAAAGATACTGGGCAGGATGTAACTGAATCAGCTAATGGAACTCATGTGTTGAAGAAAAATTACTTGACAAAAAAGAGTTGAAGGTCAAGGGGGTGGGGAAAACACCCATGGGAATAATAATGTGATGTAAAATATGCCTTAATACATTGGAATTTGAAACGGTTTTATATCATCTTTTCTTGAAAGGAAATTACATTGAAGTAAGAGGCTATGCTATCCTAAAATAGTAGCCATCTTCTTGTTTATTTTTAATTAAATTCCATCCAGATAAGGGATCCTCATCTACTTTTATGTGGGTTTTGCTGACTGCCACTGATCCATGTACCAGATAAACAAAACACCTTCCAAATTCAATCCATTTGGGAAAGCTACTTTTAAAAGCAGTGTTTTAAGAATCAGATAACCCATAATATCTTTTGGGTTAGATAGAAAGAGAAACCCCTATTTATTTTGGTAACTGAAATCATCTCTGAGGCCCTAAGAGAAAAGTTACCAAACAAAGGAGTATTTCATCTCATGCTCCCTGAGTACTGGCACTAGGAAAAGTAAGCAACTGCCTAATTGTTGTCATTCAGAGGTCTCGGTGAGAGCTCCCTCCCCTTTAAAATAAGCAAAGAAACACAAACAAAATCCTTGTGTCCATTAGCTCTACCAACCTGCTTACAATTCTCATATTCATTCATTCATTCATTCATTCACTAGTTTCTGAGCATTGATTATGTACAGGGCATGTGCTGGCCAGTGGAAGCCCAGTTCTGCTCTCACAAGCTTACAATTAGGCCACATTAGGTGACCCTTTGGTTAAAGAATACTTTCCAGTGTGTGTTCTGCAAAACAAGCTTGCAGTGTAATATAAATTATAATCTATAAAAAAGGTGAAGACTTCTGTGAGAAAATAAACTTGAGAAATATGGAGTTAAAAAACATTTATACAATTTCCATTTCTTAAGTGCTTCTCAGCATCTTCAATACACTCCCCAACACTGTTGAGTGCATCGTTGAATGCAAAGGGAAGGATGAATGGATGAGGGAGAAGAATGAATGCAGCGGGTTTTAGCTAAGACCCTAATGACAAAGGCCAGACTTCTCCATCCACCCTTTCTATTTCTCCCACTATCACTGCATTTCACTTCTATTATTTCTCTTAAGTTTTGCAATAAATGCCAATGTTAAATTTTAGTTTTGTCTCTTGATGGGTACCCAGTGCTGTATTATTTCAGGTAGCTAAGATGACTGATTTCCCACTGCTTAGCAGCAATAGAGATAGACAAAAAGGCATTAGTTGGGGAGTTAAAATAGCCTTATCACACTGACTGGCACTGAATGGAGCCTCCATAAATATTTATTAAATAAATACACAGACACAAACATCTGGACTCAAATCCCAACTCTGACATTTCCTGGTTGTTATTTGAATATTCTGGTCCCTAATTTCATCAACTGTAACATGGTATAATGGTACCCATTTTAAAAGAAGGTGATCAGTAAGTTAGCTCTTTTCCCTTCCAGTGGAAGTAAAATTTTCCTTTCTTTTTTTGGAACTACCTTACCTAAGTTTGTGTGAGTCTTCCTTCCACTTCTCCCATTATTGTAATACAAATACTGATTTGATCACTTTTTCTAAGCCTGGGCTTCGCTATTTTTTTTTCGTATACTTGACAGCATCAAAACTTTTAAAGATATTGGAAGGACCAGTCCAAAGACCACTACATACCTTCTTTCCTTGATTTCTTTCTTCATTCAATAATTATGTATTAATAATTGAATGCTGAGTATAGTGAAGGTTCTGTGCTAGGCACAGAAGATACAGTGAACAAGGGTCCTACCCACATGAATATTAGTGGCATAAGAAACCAGTGGGACCCAGAATTAAAGGACACTCATCTCTAGACGAAAGAACCCTTGAAAAACACAGCACACGAATGGGGGGAATAAAACAGCAAGGCACACCATCACAGTACTTCAGTATGCCAGGAATAATGGGAAGATGTTAAAAGTGAAAGAATAAAAACAGGACATAGGATGAAGGCAGAACAACATGGCCTAATAGGATACTCCAGCAATTGTCCATCCCACAGGAACATCAAATTGAACAGCTATCCATGCAAGAAAGCACCTTCATAAGAAACAAAAAAATCAATTGAGCAATCATAGTACCTGGTTTTAACACAATACCAAGGCAAGAGCACTTTTCATTTTCTCAAAAAAGAAAAAAAAAAGAAGAAGGACATATGCAAAGAAACAGAAAGCCAACAGTCTTCTCACCAGCAATACCTAGGGAGAAATGCCTTCAAAACTCTTTTATCTTTCATTACTCTTGATTAGGAAATTTTTGAAACACACGCACCAGCAAAATGAGGGAGAAAAACAAAAATAAAGGAAGACATAGAACACAGAAAACGGTGATTTCACCCCCAAAAACTCAGTGAAACTAAGTTCTAAGGGGACAATTACAGAGCAGGTACAGAGAGCAAACTGCCCAGATTGAAGCAAGGGGGTGGAAACTTCTGGAAAAGAGGTTTCTAATGAAGAATTAAAGGAATAGATCATGTGGGGGTACATTCAGGAAAGAACGTGTATAAAAATTATGTAAGTGAAAATATTGTCCATCATTATCATAGGGAGAATCACTACTGAGTTCTGCAGTGAACAAAGGTTCACATTGTCATGATAAGCTAAGCGCTTGTGTTAGTTCCCTAGGGTACCAAAGTAAAGTACCGTAAATTGGGTGACTTAAAACAATAAAAATTTGTTGTCTCACTGTCTTAGGGGCTTGCAGTCCAATATCAAGATGTCATAGGGTCATGTTTCTTTTGAAACTCCAAGTAGATTATTTCCTTGTCTCTCCCCAGCTTTCGATCGATCGTAGCCGGTAATCCTTGGTGTTGCTTGGCTTGCATCTGCATGGCTCCATCTCTTCCTCTGTTACCACCTGGGGTTCTCCAAGTGTGTGTCTGTCTTCACATGCTGTTAATCTCTTCTTTTAAGGACACCAGTCACTTTGAATCCATTTTGACCACAAATTTTGCTCTAATTCTGCTATTTTTTAAATTAAAATTTTGGAATAGTTTTAGATTTACAGAAAAGTTGAGAAGACAGTGAAGAGAATTCACATATACTCCGCATTCAGTTTCCCCGATTATTAAGAGCTTACATTAGTATAGTACATTTGTCACAATTAATGAACAAATATTAATAAATTATTATTAACTAAAGTTTATATGCTATTCAGCTTTCTTTAGCTTTTACCTAATGTGTTTTTCTCTTCCAGGGTCCATACAGGATATCACATTAAACTGAGTCATCGTATCTCCTTAGGCTCCTCTTGGCTGTGACGGTGTTTCTCAGACCTTCCTTGTTTTTGATGACTGGTCTAGGATTTTGTAACATGTCCCTCCACTGGGATTTGTATGATATTTTTCTCATGATTAGACTGGGCTTATAGTTTTTTAGGAAGAACACAGAGGCCAGGTGCCATTTTCATCACATCACATCAAAGGTACTCACTACCAACATGATTTGCCAATGTTAATGTTAACCTTGCACACTTGGCTGAGGTTTCTGAACAAAGTTTACTCTTTTTTTCCTCTTTCTAAACTGTACTCTTTGAAAGAATGTTACTATGCACAGCCCACACTTAAGAAGTGAGAGTTATTCTCTCCTCCTTGAGGACAAGAGTGTCTACATATATTATTAGGAATTCTTCTGTATGAGAGAGTTGTCTATTCTCTTCTATCGTTTTTGTGCATGTGTGTCTGAGATGGCCTTATTAGAACAACCACAGTGGCTGCCAACATCATCATTAGTGGACTGAACCAATACGCTAAAATTTAAAAGCTTTGATGGAAAAAATAGAAATTTTAAAAACAATCTATGTTAAAGCTGCAAACAGTTTTTTTTTTTAATTGAAATGGGCCTATTTGTTAGGCACATGTAGCAAAGACCATCATTCGAAATGGAGATATTTGAGGGCTATAGTTCTAAAGGACTGCCTTGTGTCACATTCTATAAAAGGTTGTTCATAATATGGGTAGATGTTGCAAGTAAGAATTTATGATCAGAACCTCTAGTGCACTATAAATGATGCATTTATTTTCTCTAAATTAATGTAAATTAATGTAAATTTTGAATTCATTCTCAGTTTTCATTGGGTCTGACAAAAGTCTTAGAGTCCTAAACACCCTTCCATGGACAGCAGTAATATATGTTCTCTGTCCCATCCTGCATGGGCTCTTCATACTCAGTGGTTATATTGCCTCAATCTCATACTCGGAACAAAAGAATCATGTGCCAAGTGCAGACTTCCAAGGCATGTCATGCAATTATCCCCTGGGGCCTTGCCTTGCACTCAGGGTACTGCCATGGGGCATAGCTTAGCGGCCCTGGGTGCTATCACTGAGTAGGTATTCCAGCCTTTGCACCCTTCCCAGTATCAGGAATCCCCATTTTCAACTGACTCTTGGATGCTTTCCCCTAACTTCCCCTCTGCCCAGGATACTTAACACATTTAAGTAAGAAATTGCAGTTGACCTAACAAATAGAATCCTGACTTGATCAGCTTCTGCATTCTCCCCTGCAAGAATTCTTGGGTCATGGAAATCCAAAATGCCTGACTACCTATTTGGAATCAGAAAAAAACAAAAAAAGGCAACAGGACCAAAAGCCAGAAATTAAAATCTTAAAAAAAAAAAGTTATTTTGCTACTTTCTCTGCTTGTAAATCTTTCTGTTTCAGCCAAGCCTGTGTATCTCCCATTGCAATGTCCCCCACTGAGGGGATGGACCCTGGATCTCTGTCCAGAGTTGGGCAACTCCCACTTGAAAATAAAAGATAAAGCACAGCAATTCCCACACACAAAGCTACCCTATCTGTATGTCTATTTCCCATAGGCTCTCTGGGCCCAATGAGAACATTCCTATCGCTCCCAGCACTGGCTCTGGTCCATGCTAGTGTTTTTGCCTGAGTCTTTGTTTAAAGACTGAAGATTTATATAAAAAAGAAAAATACACTTTGTTTTTTAGAGCAGATTTATGTTCGCAGCAAAATTGAGTGGAAAGTACAGAGAATTCCTGTACTCCTCCTGCCCCAACACGTGCATGGCTCCCCCACTGTCAATACCCCCCACCAGAGTGGTACATCTATGACAACTGATGAACCTACACTGACCCATCATTGTCACTCAGAGTCCATGCTTTACATTAGTGTTCACTCATGTTCTTGTACATTCTACGGACTTAGACAAATGTATAATGACACATATTCATCATTTTAATATCATAAAAAATAGTTTCACTGCCCAAAAATACCCTCTGGTTCTGACTATTCATCCCTTTCTCCATCTCCTCTAACCTCTGGAAACCGGTGATCTTTTTACTGTCTGCATAGTTTGCCTTTCCCAGAATGTCATATAGTTGGAATCATACAGTATGTAGCCTTTTCAGATGGCTTCTTTCACTTAGTAAAATGCATTCATGGTCCCTCCATGTCTTTTCTTGTCTTAATAGCTCATGTCTTTTTAGCACTGAATAATATTCCATTGTCTGGATGTACCACAGTTTATGTATCCATTCACTTAGTGAAGGACATCTTGGTTGTTTCCAACTTTTGCGATTATGATTAAAGCTGCTATAAAGATTTGTGTGCACGTTTCTGTGTGGACATAAGCTTTCAAATCCTTTGGGTAGATACCAAGGAGCATGACTGCAGTTACTAGATCATGTGGTAAGAGTACGTTTAGTTTTGCAAGAAACTGCCAAACTGTCTTCCAACTGTTTGAGGATTTTCAAACTGGCAAAAAGTCCAGCTAGTTCCCAACCAAATCTCCAGCCATGACTTTTCATCTTCAGAGTCCCTTCCCTGGAGATAGGGAGTTAGTTCTCAGGACTATAAAGGGTGAGTGTGTGAGTCTTGCCTGTGAGTGGCCAGTTCCACCTAAGCAGTCATCACTCGGTGAGAATTCTGGCCTTGAAATCTCCTTTTCCTGATTATTGAGAAAAAGGAATGCTAATGACTGAGGCTATTCTCTTAGAAAACCAGAGTAGTCCATATTCTGGTTCCTCTATGGATTTCTGAGCCCCACCCCAAGTGCGCGCGCGCACGCACACACACACACACACACACGAACACACAAGCATGCTTCAGCTTCTACTTCATTAGCTTATAAATTATTAGCTGAACCAAGAGGTTGTTTATAGATGTTTCCTTTCTGAGGCTGGGCAGTGTTCTCTCTAGTAGAGTTGTGGCTACGGGGGTTGAGGGATGTGTCCAGCCTCTACACAGGCCACCACATCAATAGTCAGTTAAGGGACATACAGGCAAACAACCTCGAGTGTCTTGTCTCAGTTGTACGATTAAGGAGAATCTGGAAGGAAAATATGTAAACAGCTAGCTTCCCAAAGTCTAAAACATGGTAGTCAGGGCTTGTAATTATCATGCTAAGTTCTCCTGATAGGCTTGAAACTGGTGCCAAAACCACAGAGACCTGGTCCCCTTGCTTGGGAAAGGAACCAACAATCTTCACTTCATCCTCATGCTTTATTACTTCCAGTAGTTGGGCAAAGCTCACAGTGGGGGTCACTTTCAGCAGAGAGAGGACCAGAGATCCAGGCAGGAAGGCTTGGGCCAAAGACCCCCATGTGAAAAGAAACTGACTTGTGAACTGCAACAACAGCCATGCCAAGTAACAGTTGAAAGTCACTCACAGTGCTAAATTTTCATTCGTTAGCCCAAAGCCTTCAGAGACGTTTTGTTAAAATTCAGAAAATTCAGAATTACAGTGTTCAAGATTTAATTTCACCAAATAAAATGTTTTAGGAGGTACTTCTGTGTGAGCCAAGGTTATAATTTAAATATTTACCCTAATAATTTGCACTCTGTTCTGATTGCATCCTCTACTTTTTCATAATCCTGAGCAAAGACAATAGTTGTATTGCAAAACCAAGAATATTCTCAATTTCCATATGCTCTTACACGAGCGTTGGAAGCTGTTCTTGGAAAGTAGAAATCACCCACTCATTCCCCTTAATATTGTAATTTGTAGTTTGTAGTTCAGAGCAGTTCAAACATTGACGATTTTGCAAATCCCATGAGTGGCCTACCCATAGCCTAGTTTGTTTTTTTTTTCTCCAAAGACTTGTTTTTTATAATTTGGTAATGTTGCCTTTGTATGAGTGAGTTTTTCAATTGTTAATAAAATTGCTGACTACCTGCAAAAGAAATATCAAAGTATCACGGAAAAACACATATCAGGAAAAAAATAAAGCATAATAATTAGAACCATGTATTTGTCTTACTGTGGCATCTTTTAATTTTTTTTTTCTAACTACAAAACTGTATTACTGTAAATTCTGAGTTTCTGAGCTTCGGGAATTAGTTGTAATGGTGGATTTCATATAAATAGGTGTAGCATGCTTTTTCAAAACAGCCAGAGTAATTTAAATCTATTCTGAAATTTTGATTTGTACAGATTAGTTCTTTTAATTTAGAAATACATCAAGTATTTCTAAATGGAGTCCACTTGAAGTAAATACCTCTGGGAAATCTGGACTGGTTGTGAAATTTGGATTTTTAAATAAAAATTCAAGTGAGAAGTAAACAATTTGTTTGGCCATTTGACATGGCCAGTGAACCAGAAATATCTCCCAATGTGATCTGAAATATTTCACAACTTTGGTGAACAGGGTATAAACTTTTAATGATGATTTTAACATAAAGGATTAGACCCAATTTATTAATTGTTTGGGACATCTAATCAGTCTAGCTACAGAACTGTCAGAGTGAAATAGCATGAATACAAAATGGATTTTCAGCTACTCAATCCATTGGCCTATTGTGTTTTTTAGGGTAAAAGTCAATGACTTCCCTATAAGAAAACCAAAACATAGTGAACAAAATGAAGACCCAAGGAAAAGCATGGTGTCATCTGAAGCTGTGTTCACAGACAATTCTACCATTTACAAGCATTTGAGGAAGCCACTCAACTTTCTAAAATCCCAGGTAGATTCCCACGGGGTTGTTGAGCTTAAGATATTTTTGCTATTGAAAGTGAACAATACTTATGCCAGGCTTGCTATATTGACGGCATAATATTCTGCTAATGAAACTCAAAATTGGGCCCTACACCCAAAGATGTTTATTCATCCTCAAGGCCATTGAGAAACACCTAGAGATTCTATTATCCTACAAGACATATGAGTATTATTGCCATGAGTTGTTATTAATACGCATGATAAAACGGAAGATGAGGAGGAATGAAAGGAGGAGGAGGATGGCAGGAGGGTGAGGGGAATTTCAGGATGAGTTAATTTCTGGACAAAGAACAGTAGATTTAGAGAGTGACTCAAAATGATATAAATAAAGGAAAAATATAGAAAGAATGGGAAACCTTTGAAAGGTTAAAAGATTACTAATTTTATGTTAATACTCTTTATTATTATTCATCAAGTAATGACTTGTGTTTTGCATATTCCTCTTTCACCAACAAAGATTTGATTGTGCCCTGTCAGGATGACAGAAAGGTTTGTAACACAGTCTTTCCTAAAGTGGTCAGGTCACTCTGAGCTGGAAAGGAATCACTCAATGAGTTAACACAACTTGCTCTGGTTGACCTCTTAGAAACACCACATACCATTTTTCCCCCAAGGTAAGCCGTCACATTTCCATTTGGGAAATAGTTATCGATGCTATGGTTTACTAGAACAGAAACCACAAAATGTTTTTGGTAAAAGGACTACCAGTAAATTGTTAAGGTTTCTGAAACTTTGTTAGAACTACTCAACTCAGACATTGTAATGCAACAGCAACTGCAGATCATATGTAAATGAATGGGCGTAGCTGTGTTCCAATAAAACTTTATCTATAAAAACAACCTGCAGGCTGGATTTGGCCCAGGGGTCCTAATTAGTCATCCCCTGGTCTAGAGAACCAGGAACTTTATATTTTTCCATCACATCAACTTCCTTCCTGAAAGATAAGAAGACTTGCCCAAGTGCAGACGGACAAGGTGTTAAAACAAATGCCATGCACAGGGCAAGGGAGACTTATTATAGCAGGACAAAGATATAAAGCTTCATCTATAATATATCACCTATTCCCTTTGTCCATAAAAAAAGAAGTTGGTGATAAGATATATAAAAAAACAGAATAGCTATTAAAAGGAACAAGCCCAGAAATTACACAATAATCAAAAAATAAAATAAGAGTAAATCATGAAATAATTAATAATAGAAGAACAAAAATTGAAAGCCTTAAGTAAGCTTAAGTTAGGTTAGCTTAAGGATCAACTTAAGCTAACACCTAAGATGCATAAATAACTATTTTATTTCTAAAGAAAACTGGCGGAGAAGAACTTCCAACTATCTGGGTATATATGAAGACAGCAAAAACTTGATCTTTGGCACTCAGACTTCTTAGTAGGACATGGAGTTATGGACCTAAGGAAATTCTAGTAACTCTCAGATTTCAGTGTTAGTAACCGAATATTAGTCATCTTTAGTCATTCTCTTACTCAGTTGGTAATCATTTGTTCTTAGTCATTATAAAAATGAAAATCCATGAGCTTGCAAATCCCTCCTGTTTACAAGAACCCACAAAGGAGCATGCAGTTGTTAATCAGTTCACAAATCAGGACACCCCCTAACCATACCTTGAATTTCCTCACTTTGATGTCTTTGTTCAGAGTTCATTTCACCTAGAACACCTTCTCTACTCAGCCCTACCTCTCTTCACTCCTCACCTCTGGCAGCCACCTATATATCACACCATTACTCAGGGCCCAGGCAAGCCCTCCTTCTTCATAAAGCATTCCTGGACTTTTTCACTCTCTGCTCTTACCAACTGGAAGTAATCTGCTGGCCTCATCCCCACCCAAAATATCCACAGAACTGGGCTGGACCCCATCATCTCATGGCATCTTTTACATTCAATTTTGTGCTCTGGTTATATTTGTTCCTGCACTTCTGATAAGCTCTTTGAAGAGGGTGGATGTGTATTGCTTTGCTATGGTGGGTCACTGTGCTTTGGGCAGTAGACTGAACACAGGCAAATATCGAGTACATCAATGAATTTCTGAGTGGGATATATAAAGCTATAATAACCTATCACATCAAGGCTGTATGTCCATTTTCCAAAGACTAAGGCTGAATCCTAATTGTCCAACTAGACAACCACATTCCATTGTATATTACTTATTTACTAGGTACATATTAATAATAGCAATTCTATATAATTATATAGAGTTTATGGATAAATTTCTTGGATATTATTTATTTAGAGCCTCATAATAATCCTGAAAGGACATCAAAGCATGTTACAGATGAAAATCCAAAGCTCAGAGAGTTTAAGCAGCATCGCCTAGACACTTAATATGTGGTAGAAAATAAACTTCAGGTGTTATAGAAAATAGAAACATTGTCTCTCCTCTGCTCTCTTACTCTCCCACTCCCTTTCTTCCTCCCTTAGAGATTTTACAAACTTTTAAGTAGAAGACAAATATTATCCAAGGCAACCTATTATATTGTAAAGTATATACCATTCTTTATTATATACCATATTACAAACATAGTATATAATATACTATATATACTATATACTACATATAGTATATAATTTGCTGTGTATTATACATAACAATATAATATATTATAAAATATACTATAAGGTATATTATATTTACACTGAAGATAATTAAGATCACTGCATATGACGTTAGATTTATTAGAAGAATTTGTATGGAGGAAAATTTTATTTCTGAAAATTTATGAGGGAAGGCAGACTCATGTAGAAGAATTTTATTCCAGATAATTTTGGCTTAATGACTCATTTAGTAAATAAAACTACAAACTTAGCATTGAGAATTTAGGTTAATTATCACATTGTTCTGAGAGAAAAGTCAAATATACTCACCTAGATTCTGATATGAAACTTACTAAAATAATATCTCAAATAGTTTAACGCAGGCGTCCCCAACCTATGGTGAGTTGTATAATTATTTCATTATATATTGCGATGCAATAATAATAATAGAAATAAAGTGCACAATAAATGTAACGCATTTGAATCATCCCCAAACCATCCCCCACATCCCTGGTCTGTGGAAAAATTGTCTTCTATGAAAATGATCCCTGGTGCCAAAAAGGTTGGGGACCACTGGCTTAACGTAATCTAAATTTGGCCAAGAAAGTACAGTCATTCAATATCTGAGATTTTTAGGGAGCCCAAGTTGGAGGACTAAAGAGCAAATCACATTAGCCATCTGGCTGCCGAATCGACTGTTCACAATCATGGGCAACTGGGTGCATTTTGTGCCCTGGACTATTTCGAATGGATGGGGCTGGGCATGGGACAGCACTGGGGTTGTCAGAGGGTGGTGAAGAGTCAGAAGAGAACATCTTCTCTCGCTTCTCCATCCGGAAATGACACATGTCCTGCTGACATCCACATAATGACATCATCACTCCAATCATTGCAACAAATGCCGCAGCATTCTTCTCCATCTCATCGTTGCCCTTCCCTCCTGCTTTGTCCAGAAGGACCACCTCTTCCCTGGGTAAGGACTGGCATTTAGGGAGGAGCGTAACTAAAGACAGAAGGTCTTGGGATCTGACTTGGACACATTCAAGCCCTCCCTTTTATCCCTATGTGCAATGTGACCTTGGCAAAGTTACTTGACCACCTTACCCTTGTTTTTTCTTATATATAAAAAAGGAAAAATACTATAGCTAAGATGTATTGAGGACTTTGTTATGGGCCAGGTATTCTTCTTAGCACTCAAAATATATTAAGTAATTTAATTCATACAAGAACTGTTACTGTTTGGCTTAGTTTATTAAGGCTGCAATAACAAAATGCCATAGACTAGGTAGTTTTTAAGCAACAGAAATTTGTTTCTTACAGTTCTGGAGGCTGGAAAGTCCAAGCAAGACCAAGGTGCTAGTAGATTAGGCGTCTGGTGAGGGAGGGCTCGTTTCCTGGTATGGCTGTCATTGTTAACCTGCCCATGTTAGAGAGGCATGCTTGGAGGAGGATCTCTTCCGCCTCCAACCTCTGCTTCATTCTTTTCCGTGATCATTCCTCTTCTGAAATGAAAACAGCATTACAGTGGCCGTTTGTGTTCATGAACTCAGAAATTTTTGAGAGTTTTGCTTTCCATTTAAATTATAGTTTAAGTTTGTAGGAAAACCAGAAATGGCCACAGTTTCCATTTAAGAGATCCCAGCAAAGTTTGTGACCCAGGCAAGACTCTAAGCACAAGCTCCCAAATTAGTTTTTCTTGTAACTCTGGCCCTTAGGCAGGTACCAACTATAAAAGGCAATAACCATGATGGGTTTGCCTGGGAACATGCTTTCAAAGATTTCCAGGCCTTCATCTTACCATGACTATTGGAAGGCTTTTGGCTTCACTCTGAAAGCCATAAAACCATAAAGCAGATCTGAGAAAAACCCACAGCTGCATACATCTTATGGCAGTCTCAGACTGATTTTCCAAAGATAGGGAGCTCAGCAAAACCCCAACTCCATGATGTCAACAACACCAGACCTTTACTCTTTAAACCAGTGGGTATCGTGTGGAAGATTTAATCCATGTGTTCCTGATCTACTTACAGTTATCTCATCAAAATGACATTTGCATAAGTGTTTCCAAAGTTTCATGAGCTTTTATTGCTCGGTCCCTCAAATGGGTTCTGGTGGGAGTCAAGTTTTGCCAGAGAAACACTCCTCCCAAAGTCTAAGTTATTTTCAAAACCAAAACTTTGTAAATTTCAAGTAGCTGCTTTAACTATCACTGATAATAATCTTTATTTTCAGCAACAGCATACCTCATCATTAAAAGTGTTACAGAAAACTGGCCTTTCAACACCCACCAGAAGGAATGGGACTTGCTGTTTGCCAGTCTTCCTACTTCCTGTGTTTTTCCACCACAATCTACCAAAGACAGCCCCTGACCTTAAGGAGCTTACAATCTAATAAGGATACTGGACACGGGCACAAAAAACAGTGGATAAACAGTGGATAAAGATCCTGCAGTGGCTCCCTCTTGTATCGAATTAGAATTCATCAGCGTTAACATTCAACGTCTTCCAAACAACTAATCACCATCCCCCTTCCACACACAAGTCATCTTTTCAAATTCATCTTTCACGCTGCATGTGCCATTTTTATTTCACCCACCTGGCATATTCTTCCCCTTCTCTTGGCAGTACATTTTCGCTTCTCCTCCAAAATTCTGCCAATACTTCTATAGTCGCCTTCCTTCTTATGCATGTATCCATAGCTGGGTAAGGATTAGCGTATCAAGGTGACTGTTTGAAAATTGTGTGTGCATGTCAGTGTGTGTGTGTGAGTGTGTGTGTGTGAACACGCGCACACACATGCGCAAGTATTTGTTTCTGCAACCAATAATCTGGCCTTGTCAGGACCACATTTGCTAAGAATTGTGTCTACCTTACCTTTGAGAGAAAGCAAATCAGTATTTCCTGGGTTGCTAAGTGGGATACTTCCATATTGTCCATGAAGCTTTTCATCATGGATCGCCAAACCCTTTGGTAAGAGAACGGAGCAAAATGGGCTTTTTAGGAATGGAAATACCTGAAGAGGAAGAGGGCAGGAACCTTGAAGAGAAATAGGAGGCAGTGTATGCCCAGCTTGTACTTGGACCTCACACACTAATCATGGCATGTGTGAGAATACACAAGTCATCTCTCTATTTGAGCACCAAGACTGCGTATCTCTATCTTTGGACCATCACATCAGGATGTCACCCAGTGACAGCTGGGGTAACAATTTCTATGCCTATTTTGGTGTTGCCCTGGGGTGAGTTTTTGTACCCAAAGCTAGTAAAGACCCCTGTACATATTTAATCTGAATTATTTAGCCCATTCAATAAATATATATTGACTGATGTTGCAAGTTAGCACTATAATATTTTTTAATGGGAAATTCACTTATACACAAGATGTAGTCCCTGCCCTCAAAAAGCATACAGTCATCTTGCACTTACAAGTATAGATCCTTAGAACTAGAAAGAACTTGAAAGGTCCAAAGGTTTCTTAAATGGGAAAACTGAGGTCTAGGAAGGTAATGTGACTAGCTTCAGTCAAAGCTTTAAAACTCAGGGCTCCAAATTCAATTTCACGTTTTTCTATTAAGTGACACTTTGAGAGCTTACTTTATTTTGTAGTTGTTTTTTCTTCCCCTCCCTAGCTAAATGATGGGTTTCTTAAAGGCAGGGAATAGTCTCATATTTCTTTCACATCCATCCCACCCAAGTATATTATGCATAACTAGACAAATTTCAGTATTCAGTAAGTGCTTGTGGGATGAGCAAGTAAGTAAATGAATGAATGAATAGGTAGTATTAACATGAATTGCTAAATGAGTGAGAAAGCCTTTAAAACCCACATTCCTTCCTATTCCATGCCTCTGTAGTGTTTGCCCTTTGGTTTGCGGCTTAGCAGCCAACAGTGTCAAAAACATTTAGAGGCTTAGTTGATTCAATACAAATCAAAATGCTAATGTAAACTTAGGTAAAGGAGGTGTGATGTCCAAACTTGGGCAGTCACATTACACTCTAAACTCTTCTAATGATCCATACCTAGGTATAGATTTTTAAGGGGACTTTGGACAATAGTCAGTCTTATGCAATTGTTTTTAAGAAAGATTCTAAACATGTCTTATTCAATTTTGTATACTTCACCTAACAAAAAGCTTTCCCCAAAATGGAACTGGCACAAAAATGTGCCTAAAGAAGAGAGACCAGAATGGGAAATAGTTCAAACCCATGTCGTATGAAGGAAGGTTAAAGGAATTGGTGTGGGGTGGCCAGGGTTGTTAAATATCTGAAAGACTCCCATGGGAAGTGGGTAAAATATATTTTACATGCTGTCAGAGGACAGAACTAACAATGTACTTGTGAATCTACAGGGACATGGGTTTTGGATCAATACAAAGTAAATTTTTTTTCAGTTATTAATAGAGAATTATTTGAAAATGTTACAGGCTGTCTGTGAAGGTGGAACATGCCCTCCTGCAGAAGAAGTTGGAGCCAGATCGGGACAATCCCTTATCCAAGGTGATCTGGTGTGCCAGATGTTCTTTGCAACTCCTCCAAACCTTGGGCTCTAATGAAGATGACAGTGTGGCTCTGTCATTGACATGTCACAATGCCTTACCTGTGTAGCTTATTTCTATTTCTTCCTTGGCACAAACCTCTATTGCCAATTTCTTAGCAATCCGTAACTGTCAATGGAAACTAAACTTTAGCAGATTATTGAAGTGTTTCTCCCTTCTTGCTTGTTCTGGGAAAGTAATTTTACTGAACAGTGTGGGTTATATATCCCCCCGCCCCCCTCAACCCCAACCTAGTATGGTTTAAAGACAACGAGGCAACATCACATAGTGCCCAATATGATCAACAGAGTTCAAATCCTTGCTCCAGCACTTTCGAGGGGGTAATTTTCTTAACTTCTCTACCCTCATTTTCCCATACTGTCAAATAGGGCCAATTTGACAGTATAGGGCCATTCGATAGTATTATCTATCACAGCATTGCTACTGAGCATTAAATGACATAATGTATGTCAAGTGCTTAAGCACAGGACCTGAAACATAGATGTTCCCTGAATATTAGCAACTATATTCTCCTGCTAATAAAGGAGACAAATTTCTTCAAGCTGCTTTGATTTAAGAAGACAATACCATTTCCAGACATCTCTTTCCCGGGGCTAGCTATATTAGTATTCTGCCCTGATGGGAAGGAAGAAACATCATTGGGACCGAATAGCTGATTTAAGAAGCAGGATGATTATGAGGTAAGTTGAAATGTTATCCCCTGCTGGCTTTTTGAAATGCAGATTCATCAATCTCTTTGATGTCCCTAGCCACTTCCAATGAACATCTTTCAGCATATTATTTGCTTTCTTAACCACATCACTTTTCACTGAGTTCAACATTCCTGCAGGATATAAAAGATCTCGGTACATTCCTCCAAAATGAATTCAGAAGGTAAGTCAAAGAGAGAGGAAAACATCTTTGAATAGTATCCAGGTTCAGACCGGGGGTGAGAGGAGGAGGCGGTGGGCACTTTGTGACTCAGAGAGCTAACAGTGAAGCCAGCCTCAGGATTTCCGTGTGCCAGTCTGCTCTGCCAGTGGCCTGATGACTAACCCCAGCCAAGAAACCTACACAGCTCCTTTGTCTGCATAAGTGGAGATGATAGCACTGTGAGCCTTCCGGAGGGGCAGGGGACCGACCGCACAGGGAATCAGAGGGTCTCCTTGGGAAAACAGGAATGGAAGGAGTCATCACTTTTAGTCTTCCCTTAATCTCCTTAGTGGTTTTAGGGAGTCCACATTAATAGTAGAATATTTTCCCTTTTAAAGTTAAGCACTCGTAAGAATGCATTTCCAAATTTATAATCAAAACCCAGTGTGAAGTAGGTTCACTGTGCGTTGGTTACTTCAGCCGACTGCATCTTGGGCTGCACTGTTAGCACTCGCTTAAGTAGGGTTGTCCAGAACATTCTCACATGCAATAGGACCCATGAAGCGGCAGCGAGGAACAGGAGTAAGCCTCAGATTCATAGACGGCCAGTCCATCAAGGATCAGGGAAGCTGCCCAGGGCGGAAGGTGTCTCGTCTGCACGTGCCCCACTTGCATTGCAGCTGAAGGAACCTGGAAAGCAGCTTGCTCTGGGTTTGCTACCCCGAGGATAACACAACCTGCTGGGTTAACACCTTGAAGGACATTCTGTTTCTAGGAGGGACTGGAACGGAGCCCAGGCCTTATCTCAGGATGTTGCATTCCCAGCGCATTCTACCATTTTTCTTGACAACTACAAATGGGAAAGAGGGAAGACTGGATCTGTCCAAGGCCACCTGGAGAACTGGCCTGCACCCAGTTGCAAAATACCACTCACCAGGAGCCCTGTTAATACCTAATTCTAACACTGTGCTGGCAACCTCAAAGTAGACTTTTGTTCAGGAGTCTGTCTTCTTTCTAAACTGTACGCTCCTTAAGGACAGGAGCTGGCTCTTAGTGATTTTGTATTTCAAGCAGTGTAGAAATGTGCATCGGGCACTACGTGTCGCCTTACTTAACTACAGCAAATCTTTCTTGCAGAAAAGCATACTCTATGCCGGTGGCTAGGGAGCTGACAACATCAGAGTTGTTACGCAGACTCCCTCAGGGTCAAGCTGCATGCTTGAACCAGCTTCCACCACCATGCAGACTCACCCAAGCGAGACTTGAAAAACAAAGTATCATGAGGCAGAGCCATGTTCTTGCTGACAAGCAAGCCAAGTCATGAATGCACTTGGCTTTTCTGTGGCAACTAGAGTCTTAGTTTCCAGAATCCAGCTGCATGGGTGTCAGCCTAGAGCCTGGCTTTCAGCTCTCTTGTTTTGTAAGCACCTAATCCCTCCTATTAAATAGTTTTCTGATGAAATTAGTTCTGTTATCTGAAACCAAATTCTGATTTGGTGGCACCAAACATCATCAAATGAATGCACTGAATAAACATTTGTTCCACCCACAAGGTCCACCTTAAATCAGTAACTCACACCTGGGCTCCTGAAATCACCTGTTGATTCCCAAAGTGAATGATTCATTAACAAGTAAGAAAACATTTCCCAGAAATGCTTTCATTAGAATTCTAAAATGCAATAAAATGCAAAAAAAAAAAAAATTCACTATGAAATACCACTTGGAAAGAGAAGGGGCTTTTTTTTTTCCTTTTTCTGAAATCTTACCACCATTATCTAGAAAACTCATAAAGTGGCTTATTCTTGTCACTCAGTACCAATTAAAATAGAGTATTGCTGTATTTTCTAAATGACCACAAAACTGCAGGTGAGCAAAGATTACTCAAGTTTTACATTCTGAAATAAATGGTTTGCATGAAGTTGAGGAACTAGCAGAATTATTAAATTGAATTCCTTCAATTCTCAGATTTGGGTCAAAGGCTTGACCTTTGAGAACATGTATTTAAAATGCTATTTATTCTTTTGACTCCCATAAAAGGCCTTGAGTTTCACTGGCTAAACCTAAGGCTTGGGCAGTAAACATCAGCCCGGGCATTCTGAGGCAAGGCTTGGCTCCTACCTGTTGGAATGAGCAAGGAGGCAGAGAGCTGTCCTCTGAATTTCTTTGGTGCAAGAACAGCAATTAGACTCCCCAAGCTAATGCATTTCTGTGAAATTGTCTTCTTCTAACTGAAGCTTCCTACCCCAGGGCTTATGCCTCTTTACCTGAAAATGCCCTCTCCTTCATCAATGCTGGGGTTTTCAACTCTTAAGGCTAAATGACCAGGGCTATCCCAGTGTAGTCAAGGATTAACTTGGCTAGCCCAGATGTTTCTATGATGTATCCATGTGTTGACTGATGAGAAGAGAGCTGACTTGCCTTACAGGAGAGAGGAGGAGCCCTTTCTGCAATCACGAAATAATCAGTGGTGTTCTTAGGAGAGCTCACCCTGTTGCAATGGGATGTGATGTGGTACTGGAAAAGTAATATAGCACAGTGCTGGACCTGAGATAAGGGTCCAGCTTGTCTGGATCCCCTGTTCCCTTATCTTAGGAGAAAGTATTCATTCCTTCTGTCACTTTTTGTTACAACAGATATTTAGTGAGCACCTACTATGTGCTGCACTCTGTGTGGCAGGCACTAGATATTCCTGGGTGAACAAAAGATGCATAGTCATTGTTGTCATGGTGATTACAATCGAGTGGAGTGGAACAGACAAAAAACAAAATACATAAATAGAAAATTGCAAATCCTGCAAGATCCTCTTTGATGCCAGAGATAAAAACGCTAATGAAAAATGTCTTAAACAGTAAGGGTACCCAAAAGAACAAATGAGACTCTATAAGAAAGACACCTGCACCCGAATGTTTATGGCAGCACAATTCACAATTGCAAAGATGTGGAAACAACCCAAGTGTCTATCAATACATGAGTGTATTAATAAAATGTGGTATATGTATACCATGGAGTACTATTCTGCTTTAAGAAACAATGGTGATATAGCACCTCTTGTATACTCCTGGATAGAGTTGGTACGCATTCTATTAAGTGAAGTATCCCAAGAATGGAAAAACAAACACCACATGTACTCACCATCGAATTGGTATTAACTGCTCAACACATAAGTGTACATATAAGAATAACATCTATTGGATGTTGGGCAGGGGGGAGGGGGAAGGGGGGAGGAGGGGATGGGTATTTGCATACACAAAGAGTGCAATGCGCACCATCCAAGGGATGGACACGCTTGAAACTTGGACTTGGGGGGAGGGGGGAGGCAAGGGCAACATACGTAACCTTAACATCTGTACCCCCATAATATGCTGAAATAAAAAAAAAAAAGACCAGTAAGGGGATTTAAAAGCTAAGATACAAGGTGGTTCCAAGAGTGGTCCAGCAACTCGATGATGTCATTGAGGACCCAGGAACTTTCCATCTTCTTGCTCTCCATCCTCAGCATGTTAGAGCTTTCTACTTCAATGGCTTTTTAAGGTATTTCCCTAATCAAAGACATTTTCTTCTCTACAAGAAAATGAGTAGCTGCTGTTAGATAAAATTCGGCATTAAATTATTTCCTGAAAAATTGTTAAAGCCTTCATTGAACTTACATCTCTTTAATGGGTTTAGTGTACAATGCCGTTTTCTTAATGATAATATCCATGAAAGATCAGTGACACTTCCCACATTTATTTAAAGCACTGCAATGTCTATTATCACACAGCTTGCTCAAGTACCTGGAAGCAGGCTGGGGCCGTGGGGACATAAAAGTCTGGGTTCCTGGGTTCCTAGAGCCAGAGCCACATTGTGTTTTTAATGAGCTCTAGACACTCTTGTCATTGTGGGTCCCTTATGCCATAAAAAAAATATATTAACAGTTATGTCTTACCACTGTGTTGGTATAGAGACAAATTTATTAATATTATATAGAACATATTTTCAACCCAAAAGTTCATTTTATCCTCCTGATTTTAAAAGAAATTAAAACATTTTTGTGGTTCTTAACAATGTCATTGGGCCCTGGTCACTGTGCCTGTTGCACCTAATGGATAGATCGGCCTGCCTGGAGCCTCACCTTGAAGGAGCAAGGAGGGTGGACCCTAGGTGGGAACATCCACTTGGTCTAGAAATTCATTAGCCCATGAGGAGGTAGGCACAGGCAGAACAGAGCTAGATCTTTGGACCCTATAAAGTCCAGGGCCCAGATTTGGGGTCCTATATATCCAAGTCTAAAGGTGTTATAATTTCGTGTTAAACCATGTGTTAATATATTCAAATGAATGGTGAGTTTTATTATTATGAAGAGGATTGAATTCATACCTGTTCTGCATTTGGATTACTAAAGGTCCCATTCTGGAGGCTCTTCCTCCATAAAAGAACAGGTGGCCCTGAAAAAATAAAACATCTAAGGACTCAAAACAACAGCTTGGCAACTTTTAAATAATAGTTTTCCCAGCTTCCTTGCATCAATGTTTCAAAAAAAAAAAAATTCAGGGTCTAGTTTGTGATTGGCAACTCTGCCCTGCTCTTTTCTTGATAAATTATACTGCACGAAGCGTGGGCTGGGCGTTCAGTGTTGTCCCCAGCACTAGCTGCAGTTTGCTTCTCCTCCTCCCATTCGAATACTCTGAGCGGCTCAGCACTTCTCTCTGGAAAGGGATTGGAAATGTGAACCCTTCAGTTGGTAAAAGTCGGAGAGCTCCAGGGCTGGATGAGCTAGGAGCAGGCATGCCACCATTAGCCTTTGGGGCTTTCCCCTCCTTCCACCATCTTTCCGCATCCCCCGCATCATCCCGCCCTTAAAGCTTTATTAACCCGGACATCTGCTCTTCCCTTTCTGTTGCCACCCGACCCCATCTCTCTTAAATAGCTCTCAAATCTTCCACGTAACCCTTATCTCCAAAGCCGAGATCCCAGCTAAGGCCCACACCGTCTCTTGACTGAACTCCTGCAGTAGACCCATTCCCGGTTTCCCTAATCTGATCCCTCCTCTCCTGCATTTGCATACCAAACGGCAATAAAAGAAATCTTAAATAGGACTTTTTATTTGTGGTGCCAGCTATCCCTCCCAAAAAGGAGTTTGGGCAAATATTTCAGTAGATGTTAGATCTACACCTCTCTTGCTCTTGTTGGTACAATCGTTTATCTGATTGTTTGCAGGGTGTGCAACATTTGAGAGTCCCTTCTCTCCCTGGGCCAGAAGAGATTCTGTTTCTTTTCATTGTAATGAGAAAAAATAGAAAGGACAGAGCCCTGTTACAGCAAGAAGCAGAGGCTCATCAAAGAATTTTACTTCCTGTCAAATGCCATGACAAACAATACTTAGATATCATCCGTCAGCACTCTGTTCAGCCCTCTTCTGAAGAGTTGAGACTTTGGTGGTCACACCTCCATAGTCAACACACAGGGGGAGCCCAAGCCTAGGGTTAGGTGTCTGCTGAGACTTCCTAAGCTGTCATTCTACGGAACTGAAGGATTATCTGACTCTTTTCATTATTTTTCTCAAGGCAGGGTTTTGGAAAAGGGTTGGGATTCACAGTCTTTGTCAATTAAAAAGGACTATAAGTATATCTTTTATTTCATTTAGTTCCTTGTACAAAGTAACTGCATATATTTTTATTCCTCTTCCTGAACATGCAAATAACTTACATGAAGGACTAAGATAAATGCTTTACTTTCATTTGTTCTCTATTAAAAAGGAAACATGGTTCCATAGCCTTGCCAGATTACCATCAGGACCTATTTGGGAATTTTCCTGGGAATTCCCACATAACAATTATAAACAAATTTCTGACTTTGCATCTAAATATCTTATTTACAAAAGGATTCTTCACAACACCAAAAGATCAGGAGGACCCTTTTTTAGGGCATTTACTCAAGTCTAGTACTGTTTCCAGGTCATTAAATAGTTAAGAGAGAATGAAACTAAAACGGGAAGTATTCTAAGCTACTGTTGATTACATATTCATCAAAAATGAACTTGTAATGACAAAGGACATTAGTATGTCAGTGGTTGTTATTTAGTCTATATTTTGCAATTTTTATTTCTTTAGACAGAAAGCTAAGCCCCTGATAACCTAATATTTTTCATATTCTCCCTTGTCTACCTGGCATGCAAGATCGTTCGTCTTGCACTCCTCCCGTTTTATTTCTCTTTGCTCTCAAACTTCCCCAAACTCTATTTTACCTCCAAACTCATTTCTGAACTACTTCCTTTGCTTGCCTTGTTCTTCACCCCAGCCCCACCCAGCCCCACCCCATCCTACACACCCACCTGACAAACTCAAACTCCTGCATGACTCACATTGGATCTCAGCTGCTCTCTGGGTACGTTTTGACTACTGGGAATTTATATTACCAAACTTCTAAATAAGGAACAAAACACTTCTAATAGTAAACATTGAAATAAATGTGAGCCCCTCCTGTATACCTTGCACATACCTCCATTAGAGTACAGATGACATGGAACTGTTGTTAACTTCCCACCTGGATCACAAGAGCTGCTTTTCTCTTTTTATAACCAGTGTGTGGGTGCTCAACACCTCCTAAATGAATGAATCACTCCATTCATTCATTCAGTTCTGCCTCTTCCCAACCTCAGCAGCCCAGAATGCTTCCTTGCATTCCTACTCTCCTATAACAAATTAACTTCCATAGCACTTAATTTACATTTTGCTTTGTGAACGGCACTTTTCAAGGAAATGTGCAACATACTGTCCTTGTCTTTTAACCATCATGTTACATCTATCACAATGGACAGAACAGTACGGATACTCCCAGGTTTGGACATTACTAAATGGTAGCTGTTTAGTAAATGCTTGTTCACTTAAAGGAATTAATGTGATAGAAGGCATAGAGGCTCCAGTATTGTGAATAATTGTTTGTACAACATCCTTACTGTTGGGAGAAACATTCTTATTATATCTTAGGGCCTTGTGGCTCTTTTGGAATCACCAAATATTTTTCATAATCATATAACAAAATTAAATTTTGAAAAAGCAGTCCCTGAGAACAAAAGCAAACTAAAACAAGTACACCCAACTAAATATTGGTTTATGGCATAACCATACAGAGAAAAACTAGTCTTTAAAACACAAGACTGACTACATATATCCTTAGTGGGATTTTCCCTAATGAAACGTGCATGCGTGTGCACACACACACACACACACACTCTTTCCATCAAGCAAATTATTTTTAGTGCTCTTGATAGTGTTACTCAAAGATTTATCCACTGGGAATTGAGAATTTTCAGCATAGGAAAAAGAAAAAAAATATGCAATATAGATTAGATTAGGCAAAAATTCTATAGTCTTAAATTTGATTTGGCAATATTAGCATAACTTCATGATAATTTTATCTTTAAAAAAAACCAGAGAGTGTTCATTGTCCATATTCTTTTGCTTCACTCAAGTCAGTAATTCTCCTAATGAAAATGCACCCAGGGATAAAACAGCCCTGCAGTTCCAGAGTCAGGTGCCCCCTCAGCATTTGAATGCTGTGAGCTGGCTTCACTCAACCACGGTTAGCTGACTTTTATTACTTTTCTTCCTTCCTGCCCATCCATAGCATCAGCCGGAGGGAAGGAGCTCTGTGTCATAAAGACAACCACAGCTGAGCCCATCTCTCCCATGGCGCATCTGCGTGGTAATTTTGGAAGAGCCTTGGGATATTTGACTATAGGAAAGTTCTATGATTAATGGTGATTTTTATCTTTGGACTTCAAAGATTGACTCATGCAGAGAATGAGCAATCTATAGGTCAGATATCCTACATCCTTGTCATTTTCTTCCTTCAGTCAGGAATTCACAGGACTAAACACCAACCAGCTGTAAAAGACATCGATCCTGTCTGCAGAAAAGCCTGCTTCGTGGGCCCCTGAGAAGAGTTGTTTAAAATAATCCTATGCAATTTCCCCGAGAGTTTGTGCTGAAAAACTGAACAAATGGAAAATGTAACACCTAAATGATCCATACTTTATTCATGACGCAGGTTATTCTCTTATTTTTTTTCTCTTGTGGATCAAGCATTTTGCAGCCACTTTAAAAATTCTGCCTACTTTTATTAAAGAATTTAACAAATATTTATTGATGCTTTTCTATGTATAAGATACTATACAGGAAATAAATGGGACCTGATCAAATTAAAAAGCTTCTGCACAGCCAAAGAAACTGTCACAAGAGCAAACAGACAACCTACAGAATGGGAGAAAATTTTTGCATGCTACAAATCCGATAAAGGGCTGATAACTAGAATTTACTTAGAACTCAGGAAAATCAACAAGAAAAAAGCAAACAACCCTATCAAAAAGTGGGCAAAGGACATGAACAGAAACTTTTCAAAAAAAGACAGAATAATGGCCAAAAAACATATGAAATAATGGCCAAAAAACATATGAAAAAATGCTCAACATCTCTAATCATCAGGGAAATGCAAATCAAAACCACAATGAGATATCACTTATCTCCAGTGAGATTGGCCTTTATCAAAAAGTCCCAAAACAATAAATGTTGGTGTGGATGCGTAGAGATAGGAACCCTCATACACTGCTGGTGGGACTGCAAACTAGTACAACCTCTGTGGAAAGCAATATGGAGATACCTTAAAGAGATACAATTAGAAGTACCATTCGATCCAGCAATCCCATTACTGGGCATCTACCCAAAAGAACAAATGATACTCTATAATAAAGACACCTGCATCCGAATGTTTATAGCAGCACAATTCACAATTGCAAAGATGTGGAAACAACCCAAGTGTCCATCAATACATGAGTGGATTAATAAAATGTGGTATATGTATACCATGGGGTACTATTCAGCTTTAAGAAACAATGGTGATATAGCACCTCTTGTATACTCCTGGATAGAGCTGGAATGCATTCTACTAAGTGAAGTATCCCAAGAATGGAAAAACAAGCACCATATGCACTCACCATCAAATTGGTATTAACTGATCAACACTTAAGTGTACATATAAGAATAACATCTATTGGATGTCAGGCATGGGGGAGGGGGAGGAGGGGACGGGTATATGCATACACAAAGAGTGCAACGCGCACCATCCGAGAGAGGGACGCGCTTGAAACTCGGACTTGGGGGGGAGGGGAGGCAAGGGCAACATATGTAACCTAAACATCTGTACCCCCATAATATGCTGAAATTAAAAAAAAAAAAAGATACTATACAGGGTTACCAGGGTAAAAATAAATGGTGTCAGTGCTCAAGGATTTTAATAGTAATGATGTTAACAATGCTAATAATAACCTCTCCAATGCATCTGTTAAGCTTTACTTTTTACAGAGCTTTAACATGTCCTAAGTCAGTTTAATAATTCTTCTAATTAAATGTGGTGACTCTAATTTTTTCAAGATTATTTTACCACCTTATTTGATTTTATCTTATCTTCCGGTAGATACTACAAGATACTTAGCCCAGAAATACAGGAAATCTTCACTTAACATTGCCGATAGGTTCTTGGAAACTGTGACTTCAAACAAAATGACATATAATGAGCATATTTCTGGTCACAAAAACATCACCCAACTTCTAAATAAAGACCCTAACACTTCTAATATTAAATGTTGAAATAAATGTAGTCTATACAATACATTTAAGAAAGATTAATAAAAGCAATTCAGAGAATTATTTACCCCCTATTCCAGTTCAGGTTCGGCGTGGCCAGAACCTCTCCCAGCAGCTCAAGGCCAAGAAGGCAACCATCCCTGGGCAGGAGCCATCTGATCACAGGGCGCACTCACACACACTCACACCCACTCACACTGGATCTATGTAGAGAAAATTAAACACGGGTAGAAAGTGCAAACTCTACACAGACGATGACTTCAGCCAGGAATCCGTTTCTTTTCTCATCAATGCTCTAATGAAATGATGTTCAATGAAACATTATTCAAGGACCTGCTGTAGAAGCTCAAGAAAGAGTAGAAACCCCACACCTATTCCAGACACCTTGTACCATTAGGTACAATGAATTTAAAACTGCGTTTGCATGTTCACATCAGACATGGGTGACATGGCTGCTTTCTGTTTTGTGTAGCCAGGAGGATGTCATAGCTTAATGAAAAATCCGTACAGCAACAGCCTGTTTTGGCTTGACCTAGTTTCCTGTATCCTTTGTGTGCACACATAAAAAGGACTTGCACTGAGTGCCTTGTTTGAAGTTTGAAAATCTCAATCTGTCCCCAACAATCAGAAATATTTACCTCTACTCCTTTGTCCCATAATCATCTAGGCAGCCTTCTTGAACTGACTCCCACACCTGTTCACCATAGGAGGACAAAAATAAAAGCAAATGCTCTTTAAAATCCCTCTTCTTCAACAAGGTCTTCTGTTTTGGAATTCTAAAACGGTTCCTGATCTATTATCTCACCAGCTGCGGCCTTTTATCTCCTAAAGAGAAAGCTGACATCTCACCAGGCAAAATCCTTGTTCTTACGGACGCCATAAATATCTCCCCTAAATCCTACATGATATATTTCCCTCTGATTGGTAAAGCAGATACTGTAATGTGCAAGCAGGGAGCGGGGGAGGCTTTGATGATGCTAAACTGAGCCCCTGGAGATATCCCAGCCTTCTCTCCAGAATTTCACTCTCTTAACAACTGGAATCACGAACACAGTAGATGCAGTTGGGATTATGCACTCTCATTGATTTTTTTTTTTCAACTGGTTTTCAATGATGGGCAAACTAAAATTGACTTACACAAAACACAAATGAATGGAATTTGTTAAAGGTCCAGATGGGAACATGCTTCTTGTACAAATCGCAATATGCTTTTTAGACCACATCTTGGGGAAAAAAAAAAAAGAGAAAGAAAAAACCTCCAATGAATGAAAAGTAAAACAAAGCCTTTGAGTTTTGTACATGAATTTGAAATGACTTTATCCCTGACTCATGTTCTACTTTAGTTTTGATTCTTGGGAAAACCTGTCCCTATACTATGATTTTTTTTTTTTAATAACAAGTTTCCATTTGTCACCATTAGTTGGTCTTTCCACAAAATTGGGTTGCTGGAAAAGACCAAGAAAGGAAAGAACATTCCTGGATCAAATGGAACTGGTGGGTGTGGAAGTGCTCACACTCGAGTAAGCATTGTCAGTTCTATTGTCTGGCCAAAGGAACTAGATTATTCTGTGTATTTTTCTTGGTGTTCCTGATGTACATTTATTCAAATGGAAAAAAAATAAGTAGACTGTAGTTGTGGGAGAAAAAAGGTAAAAATAAATTATTTAGGTGTTTTTTACTACTTGGAACTTCATTTATGGTAGGATAAAGGCTTAAGATAATTTTTTGTTTTGTTTTGTTTTTGTAAGCAACAGACAGCTTCTGTGATCTGCTGAACAGGAGTGTAACGTAAATAACAAACTAACCAAAAGGTGGGCAAAGAGACTCCCACCCATTCTAACACTCAATCCTTTTGGTGCCTACATCATAGGTAGCCAAGAAGCATTTGGACAATGGAGAGAAAGAAACCGAAGGTGGAAGATGACAGAAAGATAACTGGTAGCTTTGGGGTCAATACAGCAAAAAAGCTGAAAACTTCTGCTTATTTAACTTGTGATCTGAGTGATCCATTTTTGCACATAGGCCAAACCGCATTTCCAATTTAACTCATGCCCGCAACACAGGTCTCCTCCCTCCCCATCCGACCTTAAACAGACTAGGACAGGCAGGTTACTATGCATCTCACGAAGGTATTTGAATTCATTAAAGTCTGCACTTTGCTCAGATGAAGGGTTTGTGGTCTCATCCACTGATCGCAGTTGGGAATTCGATGGTGTTTCTCTGTTAACACAGCATGGTCTCTGTATGTTCTCCTTTAATAACTGGACACTGTTTTCCTTGGCCAGAGGCATTAAGCTTTATTCATTGGCTCAAGGACTCCAAAGTACCACGTGGAATGTTTCACGTTTATTGGCTTTTAATGTACTACTATTGAGGACTGAGGGAAACAAAATATAAGACACTTATGCCCAGTCCAGCCTCCTTGGGGGAGGCGGAATTCCCCCAGCAAACGCTGCCACCGTGCTGATTCAGCCACCACTCAGACTGCCATCAGAGGTTACTGGCTTTAGGCTGTAAGTTACAGGAAACCTTTCGGCCTCTACTTGGTTATTTATAGAGGAGTTTATAGGTTTCTTCCACAACTCAAGGGAGGAAAATCAAACAAATGTCACCTCCTATTATCGTGGCAACTAAGTTCCACTCTGAAAATAGAAGCTGGAACCTTAACCCATTAACTAGTAAACCAATCCACTGGTGTATTTGTATTTTAGCAACACTTTTTTACATTTTTAAAAAATTCTTTCAAATTTTAACCCCACTCGGGAATTTTCCCTGAGTAGATTCACCCTCATTTACACCCTTTGACACCTCCTTGCATTGGGGTAACATTTTAATAATGAACTTTTGGTGCACAGAATTGAATTATTCATAATTCTTTCTTTCTTTCCTTACTTCTTTTCTTCCTTTATTCCTTCCTTTTCTTCCTTCTTTCTCCCTCCTTCCCTCTCTCCTTATCTCTCTCTCTATTTGTCTTTCACAAATACTAATATAAAACTTACAATGTACCAAGTATTGTTCTAAGAATTTTAACTCTCCTAAAAACCCTAGGGGGTAAGTACTGTTATTAATCCCCTTCTACAGTCTTATAAGAAGACTTGATTTATAATATCCTGTCATCATTGGTCTATGCATGAATCTATTTTATTTCTTCATTTGCCCATTTGTATTCCTTCACTTATTACTTTGTTAGTAATAAAAGCCAACCATGCAACCCAAGAATTAGAACGTCAATAATGCTTGCATCTATTTATACAATTCTCCCCATCCCATTACCCTGCTACATCACCCTGACATGCTGAATTTGGGGTTTATATTATTTCCTTACTTGTTTTTAAAAATAATTTTAGCATATGTATATGTTTGATCAAAAATGTTATTGCTTAGTTTTAGTAATCTTTGAACATTGTAAAGAATATCATGTGGTCATCTGAGAACTTGCTGTCATTCAGCATCATATTATTGCATATAACTGCAGTTCATTTATTTTCATTGCTATGACATATTCCAAATATACTGTCATTTATTTATGTGTTTCCCTATTGATGGGCATTTGCTATCTGCTGTTGTTATTACCAACAGTGCTATTATGAACATTTGTATATGTTTCACTGGGGGCACGAATGTAAGAATTTCCTTTGGTATATACACCAGAAAATTCTTGGGTCATAGGGTATGTGAATCTTTAACTTTAAAAGATAATGTCAAGGAGCTTTCCAATTGGTTAACCAATTTATGGTAGCAAAATATAAGAAATCTAGTTGATCCGTATACTTTCCAATTTTTGTATAGCTTAAATTCTTAATTCTTGTCAATAAAATGAATATAAAGTGATATCCATTATAGTCATGACTTGCCACTTCATGTCTTGATTTGCTAGCATATATTGCTATAAATAAGGTTCAACATTCTTCCTCATGTTTTTAGCTGTGTATGTTTCTCCTTCTGTAAAATATCTGTTGCTGTATTTGGTTCTGTTTGTTTGTTTGTGTATGGAGCTGTTCGACTATTCCTTAGTGTTCTATAGGAGTCTTTACATATCCTTTTTACTAAACTTTTGTCAGTTACATGTTGCAAATGAACTGACAGGTTGTGGCTTACTTTATCACCTTCTTTAAGAATTCTTCTGATGAAGAGACTTTCTTTATGTTAATAAATTCAAAATCATAAATCTTTTCTTTTATGGATAGTACTTTTGTGCCTCTTTAAGAAATCCTTCCTTACCCCAAGATCGGAAAGATATCCACCTATATTTTTCTACTAAGTGTTTTAAAGTTTGCTTTTGACATTTAAGTCCCTAATCCATCTGGAGTTGATTTTTGGGTATGGTGTAAGGGTGGGAACGAAATTCATTTTTTTTCCAAATGGACAACCAATTTTTCCAGCTCCTTTTATTGAATAATCCCTCTTTTCTCCACTGAAATGCCAGGCCACCTCTGCCCTCATTAAAGTTCCACATATGCATGGATCTATTTCTGGGCTCTCTATTCTATTCCATTGGTTCATTCGTCTACACCTGCAGTGTGGTATTTTCGTAAGAGCACAGTACTTAGAGTCAAAAGAACTGGTCACTCGTAACCAAGGGACCTTGCGTAGGTCACCTGACCATTCTGTTCAGTTTTCTCATTCATAACACGTGAATAACAATTCCTACCTCTTAAGAATGCTGTGAAGATTAAAAGGAAATCTGTGAAGGTGTTTTATAACCTACAAAATTCTATAAAATATTGTATATTATTTGTTTCATAATGTTCTCAAAGTCCTTTTTTTTTTTTTTTTTTTTTTTTTTTTTTTTTTTTTTTTTTTTTTTTTTTTTTTTTTGTCTTTTAGAAATCTTTTGGTTGTTAGTAACAAAAACCTGACTTGAGCTGGCTTTAAAAATAAAATAAAATAAAATTTAATGGCCCAAGTAACTTAAATATTTCGGTGGTAGGGCCTGACTTAGGTGAGGCTTTAAACTGTGACTCTTCAGAGACTCCACAGAAACATTTTTTTCCATCTCTCCTCCCTGATTCCTACAGTGTCGCCTTCATTTTAAAGCCTTATAGTCATAACGTGGCTGTCAGCAGCTTCTGGGACTCTATGTGTCCCTGTTCATATCCAGCCTTAAGACAGCTTTCTCCAGGTGGCTCCCATAGAAGAGAGAGGAAACTTCTTCCCCAGACATTCTCAGGCAAAGTTGTCTGTTTCATGTCTCATGGGTCTTCATCTAAGCACTGGGCAGACAAGATGGGATCTGAGGGTGGACCTCCTTCCTCTAAAGCATAGGAACTGTGTGCAGAGGATTAAAAATCTGGTTCCTATTACTAAAAGGAAGCAGAGAATGAATAGTTGGTTGGGTGGGGTGGGGGGGTGGGGGGAGGAGATACCCATAGCAAACGGCCTTTACGTTTTTATTTTTATTTTTATTTTTTAACAAAATAACACATGTATATGGTCACAGCGTAAGTAATGCTGAAGAATTTACAGTGCAAAAAGCAACAGCCCTCTCTCACCAATACCAACAGTCTTACGACCAGAAGAAAATGTTTTAATCCAATCTGCACTGGGTTATCCTGGTGACTGCTGTCCTAACTCTAAACAATTAAGACCTCATTTCTTTATGAAATCAGCTTTACACATTACAATGCATTTATACTTCATTCTTACTGCGCACTCTTTTCAAAGTTTGACGGTAATGTTGTTATTTTAAACTATTTTATTGTTTACCTTTGTGACTTTATATAATACACTTCTTTTCCCATCTATGTTAATTAGTATTTCAAATTTCTTCTCTGAAAAATTTCAGCCACCTTTCCCTCTCCTCCAACCCACTCCTCTTTTCACTTCCTCTGACAAATGTATTTTGACTTCATCATTGTCAAAATCGTGCACATTCATCTTCTGCCCTGCAACAATATAGAACTTTCCTGCTCTGTACATGTTACAAACTGAATTTGCAAAAATTGTTCACTGTCAGTTCAAGTTTTCTGCCAGAATAATATTTTTTTCTATGGGTCCAATGTAACTCAAAATAGACCCCCACACTACTCAAATTAAAACAGTCCCTTGCAACAAGGTTAAATGGAACCTGTTTTATTGCATTTTTTTCAATTGTGCTTTAAATTTGTGTATTACTTGCATCGTAACTTTCTACTACAGATTTCGTTTTTTTGAAAACCGCTTTCATGGATTTTTTTTTTTTTTTTTTGTCTTCCTCCACCAAACTGGAGTGTTTTCTCTCTAGGTCTGCTTTATGGTGGTCACTTTGTGCCTCCCCTTCCCTGCTGTCCTACATTAGATCCACAGTTACCTGAACCCCATGTCTCCCAGTTTCCACTTCTTTCCTCCTGTTGCTTTACTACGTCTCCAACTAACTTCCTAAAAACAACATAATTAAAAGACAAACATTACCCTTCCTTGCCTGTTAAAAAGTATTTTATTCTGTTCCCACACCTGATTGATATGTAAGCTGAAAACTTTGAGGAAACATTGCTTCATTTTCTTGTAATATCCAGTTGTTTATGAGAAGTCTGACATTGATCTGATCCTTATTCCTTTACATATGGCTGGTTTTTCCTTTCCAGAAGATTTTATGAGCACTCTTTTATCCCAAATACATGATAATTTTATCAGAACATTTTATATTGTTGATTTTAAGTTCATCTTGCTTAACAGTCAGTGAGCCCCTTCAATCCGAATATTCTGGGAAGGTCTCGCGACACTTTAACAAATAATCCCCTTTCCCCTTTTTCAGCATTCTTTTTTTAGGTGCCACGTACAGGTGAGTTTGGGACCTGTTATGCTTTAAATGTCCCTTCCAAAACTCATGTTGAAATTTAATTGCCATTGTGATGATATTATAATAACAAATGGGACCTTAAAGAGACGATTAGGTCATGAGGGCTATGCCTTCATGAATGGATTAATGCTGTTAATACAGGAGTGGTTAGGTACCTTAGGAGTTCACCCCCTCTTTATCTCTGTCTCCCATGCTCTTGCCTTTCCGCTTTCTGTCATGGGATGATACAACCAGAAGGCTCTCGCCAGATGGCTGAGCAAATACCGGTGACATGCCCTTGGACTTCCCAGTCCCCAGAACCATAAGCCAAATAAAATTCTTTTTTTATATAAATTACTTAGTCTGTAATATTCTGTTAGAGCAGCAGAAAACAAACTAAGACAGGACCACCTGAAATGGTCTCTTGGTTTTTGTTTTTATTTTGTTTAACCATACATACAATAAAGTACACAAATTTTAAGTGTACAGGCATTTATACACTCATATAACCACCAGCTGGATTGAGATATGGAATGCTTCCAGCATCTCAGAAGTTAATACCCTCATGCCTCAAAGTATCATCAATTAGTTTTGCCTGTTCTTTAATTTTCCATAAACAGAACCATACAGTATATATTCTTTTATTCATCTGGCTTCTTTCACTTAATATAATCCCTGAGATTCATCTCCGTGATTTGGAATATTAGTAGTTGGTTATTTTTTTAATTGTGGTAGAATATTCCATATCCCACAATTTACACATTAGACCTCCTATTGATGGACATGTGGGTTGTTTCCAGTTTGGGATTACTATGAAAAATGTAAATATGATCATTTTTGTACATGTCTTCCGATGGATATATTACTAACTTCTTCCAGGTATATATCTAGAAATGGAGTTGCTGGGTCACTACGTTTAACCTTATAAGAAACCATGGAATTTTTTTCCAAAGTGGCTGTACCATTATACACTCCCACTATGAGAAGTATGAGAATTCCAGTTGTTCCGCAACCTAACCAATATGTGTTACTGTCAGTCTTTTTAATTTTAGCCATTCTGGTGGGTGTAAATGATATTTCATTATGGCTTTGATTTGCATTTTTCTGATGAATAACGATGTTGAGCATTTTTTCATATGTGTGAGGCCCTTTGGATATCCTTTTTTATGAAATTTTTGCTCAAGAGTTTTATGCATTTTAAAATTAAGTTACATGCATTTTTTCATTGGTTTGTAGGAGGTTTCATATATTCTGGACAGAAGTGATTTTCAGATATATGTATTATGACTATCTTGTTGCATTCTGTGGCTTGCCTTTTAACTTTCGTAATAGTGTTTTATATGAACTGAAGTGTTTAAATAAAAAGAAATCCATGTTCTCAATCTTTTCATTTATGATTAGTGCCTATTTAAGAAATCTTTCATTACTCCCAAGTTCATGAAAATATTCTCCTATATTTTCATCTAAAAGGTAAATTTTGTTTTACCTTTCATATTTAAGTTTACAATACATTGCAAATTATTTTTTAATTAGGATGTAAGACAAGAGTCACTAGTATTTTTATTGAAAAGGCTACTTTCTCCACTGAATTACAGTGCGAGTGTTGCTGTAAATCAACTGACTCTATATGTATGGGTCTTTTTCTGGACTCTCTATTCTGTTCCATTTATCTTCTTTTCTAGCCTTGTACCAATACCACAATGCCTTAATTACTGTTTTTACTATAAATCTTAAAATCTGATTAAATGTGGTAATTTTGTCCTTTTTTTTCATAATTATCTTGGCAACTTTAAGTCTTTTATATTTCCCTATTTTGAAAACAGCCTGTCAATTTCCACAAAAAGTCTTGCCAGTGTGTGATTGGGATTGTGTTAAATCTACAGTTCAAGTTGGGTAGACTTGAGATCTTAAGAAAACTGAATTCCCATTCCATAAATATGACATCTCTCTCTCTCTCTCTTAATCTCCAATTATTTTAGATACATTCATTTTTTTCTTACAAATGTTTTATATTTTTAAGTCTTAGAAAATTTTCACCAAATTTCTTCCTAGGTATTTGATAATTGTTCTGCTATTATAAATGGTATTTTAAATTTCATTTTCCCATTAATTTACCTCTAGTGTATAGAAATACTTGAATTTTATATATCGACCTTGTATCCAATGCTCTTGCTAGCTTCACTTAATATTCCTAATAGTTTTTTGCAGTTTCTTTTAATTTTCCA